>JARFOD010111001.1:0-15448 GCA_031763545.1 Mopalia muscosa
GTTATAATGGTTGAACTTGGGGCATATGAGTTAGTCAAATAATGTATTTAGTTGAGGCAACTGCAACTGCAGGGGTGGTTTTTACAAATTATCATCCTGATTTGCTGCTGAATTTAAACTGGGGTTAGTATTGAGGGATAATAAACTTTGCTTAGTCGCTTTGCAGATTACACATCAAATCGATTACTTTTAATGCTATTTTTTAAAGAAAGCACTCAATTTGTTTTCGTTTTATAACAACGACTATTTAAAATAAAATCCATTCAATAGAAACACATTTCCAATAAACAGGATTTCTGTGTGGTTTCATAGCCGTTGCTTCACAAAACTGGTTTCTTTGAGTTTCACAACACAGAGCGAATTGCGGAGTCATCTTGACTGTATCCCTGTTATCATGAACAGATTCATGCTTAAATACAGCTCTACAACCCTTTTTGGGGGACTTTTTAGTGCGCTTCCTGAACTGTACATGCTTTGATTTACCGTTCACGGGTTCGAGTCCGCCTTTTGACCATCAGGTATATGTGCAAGTCACATGTTGTGGCTAAGGCAATCGCGGGGGTGGTTTTCAACCGTAATAAGGCTGTGTACAGTGTGAGGTGGACAATCGGTCGTCATATAAGTGAAATACCCTTGAGTATGACGTAAAACACCAATCAATAAATCAATCAATCAATCAATCATATTTATGAGTGAACAAGCTACCTTTCCGAGTTTCATTATTAATTGTGTGAACTGTGTTTCTCTATAGAATGGGACTTGCTAACTGAGTAGCACATTCAGGTATACAATGTAGCTGATTCGAAGGGAAGCCATGTTTCTTATCCCTTTATACTAAACCAAGATTTTCTCTAGGCACATTAAGAAGTAAAAAATCAGTTGAATAAATGAAGTATCTTTGAAAAACCCAAACAATCAATTTTACAAGTGAGGAAGCTGATTTACAGCAGCTGCTTTCATATAGAATTCCTATAGAATAGAAGATATGTTTAAAATTTGATATATAATGTAGACTGGTCAATGGCATGGCAAATTTGACACATTGTGTATTTCAAGCCTGTCAACAATAAATAAATCTTGCATCTTGTTGACCGTAAGCTTATCATGTGACTCCCACGATTAGCCTTATTGTTTATGAAAGTCCTGTTTTTAACCAGAGGCAAAGTTTTTTCTGATTGCAATAACCCCTATATCCCTTGAAAGGTTACCATTAAATACACTTAAATATGGCATCGACTTGTTGTTTCTTCAGTCCATAAAATAACCTGAGGGTTGCCAATATTATTATATATACCTACCTAAGACCACTGGCAGCTGACATTTTGGACCTGGCCATGACGTCACGCGACTAACACTCTTGTGTGTTACGGGTTTATAGCATGTGTCAACACAGGTTTAAACAGTTAACTCTATAGGTATCATGACATAGTTACCTAGTTTTAAAAGAAAGATATATGATTGGTCAATATTTGTGGAGCTCTTCTGTTTAATGATAAAAGTACCTAGACATGGCCGCGTGGATGAATTTGACTGTAGTTTTAAGTATTACCCAATTTTTAAGTTCCTATAATTATGTATATAGCCCGATATAAGAGGGCATAATTCAACAAAAGAAATGCTGCCTGTTTAACCTATATGCATTTTATTACAGAAAGTAGCATTGCTTTAAATTATATTCTTTTGTTTTTTTCTTTCAGGTTGGCATTTTCTGGTACACCAGAGTTGTCTGCATTTCTTTTGAGGGTTGAAAACTTATTTTTCGAAGTCAGATTTTTAACAATGGAGTCAAAAGGCATAACAAAACTTCTACACTCGTTGGACATATACTTGAAGGCATTTGACTCGAGGCTACACAACCATACTCAGAGAAATTTGCCAGATGTTGATTATTGCCTGTCAGAAATAATCGGCACATTTAATAAACTTTGGCATCAATTTGGGTCATGGCAGGTTGTTGTGGAAAAATATTTATCTGGATGTCAATCGGAATTCATAGAGATACCATTTACATATGTCCTTGACCTTGTGAGGAAGCGCTCTGTGACCTTGACCAATGGAATGGCTTCACTTCCTGTTGCCAAATTGAGGCTGGTAGCTATGGCACTGTATGGAACACTTCTCAAAGCAGGGCTGTCCCAGGCTAAAAATCGTGTCGATCTTGTTAAGAGTGATGTTCGAATGAGGAGGCTGTTTGCAAAATTACATGTAAGTGTAAATTGTGCCCTACAGCAGATGAAGAGTGTTGATAGGTTTGTTTGCCCAGTTTACTTTTTGTTATTTATATGTTCGTAAAATGTCAGGATTTCCTTGACCTGTAAAAGCGTTATTTCGCATGCACTGAAGTGTTATTTATGATTATAAAACTTCACTGTTCAATATCCTCTATGCATGGAATTGTGTTTAATTCTATTATGGAGGCCATAATCTCTGAATAACTGAATCCTATTAAAAGTTTGTTCAAATTTTGTCATATTGTCTTTTACTTAGCACAGGAGGAACTATATTCACTATCATTTTACAGGAGTCATTTTACACCTGATGAAGATACAGGCATATGTATCGAAACGTTGTGTTCTATCACAAAACAAGAAGTGGTTATCCAGAAATTGTATAATCACAATGTGTATGTTTATATACTTTACCTGTGCCATGTAAGTGTCCTCTGTAAGTGATACCTGCTACCAAGGCAGCGAGGACGAGAGAGCTTAAACATAACTTCTATCTATCTACATACAAAATTAAATAAATATTCTAAAAAGTTTTCATTACTTATTTTGAATTGAAAATTATAACAACAGAATACAACATGTTTAATTATAGACTTACCAGTAATTTTAATTAAAGGATTCTGTTTTAATTTGTCAGCAATCAGCTTTTCAGACTTGTGTTTGAATATTTTCCTGTAGTGAAACTCTTGCGGACCATGACAGCATGAGACCGAGATGGTTGAGTCTTGTCTGTGCCTGCAATAATATATATGGTACTTATATACGTACAGGAAATATTTTGTATTGATTGGATGACTTGTTATTGAATACATAAATGATTTTCCAGGTATATTTTCTATATTTGACTTTTTACAACACTGAATAGGCCGAATTTTTCCTTTACCCAATTAATTTGTTCTCGTTTGCGGTTTTCAATTTTCAATTTTCAGCAAGGGAGATTATTAAATTCTGCTTCAAGATACAATAAGTTTTGTGATGGAAGGCACCCAAAAAATTTTGCCATTAAACATTTCACTGATGAAAAGATCAATAAAATTAAAATAAATAAAAACAGATCATCAGAAATGACCAATTATATTTCAAAACCTGATAATAAAGAATAATACTATTTAATAAATTATCAGTTATGGGAGAAATTTATTTACAAACATACATTGCATTTTCTAATGTTTAATAATAATATGAAGGTTATAATACTTGACTTACATATTTCACCACCTGATCTCTGCCTTATAAAGGTTGGGGTTAACAAACACTTAAGGAAGACTGAAAATCCAAACAAGAAAAAATCCAAACAAACAAAAATTTATCAAAGAGGATCAAAAAGACAAACTTATGTTCTTAGAAAAATACACTTGCAGTGCACTTGTATATATCTATGAGCTTATAAGTATGATTGACAATCATAGTTTGATCCACCTTAAAATAAACTTAAATAACTTTCAAAGAATTTTTAACCATGTGGAAAAAAATTGTATTTTCATATGAAGAACTCAAATAATTTAACTTGTCAAAATCGAAACTGTCAGGTATCATGCACTTACCCGCTCACCCAAGCCACCTCTGATGGCAATGACACTTGTTAACCTGTGAAATGCAGACAGGTTGTCATACTTATTCTTCATGAGTATACTGTATGCTGAAGCTAGCACTGGAATGATGGACTCTTTTAACTTTTCACTTGTTGGCACAGCTATACATAACATCACTTTCAGTAAAAACGGTACCCTGTGAAACATAAATGTATAACTTTTCATTTCCATGTAGGGGTCTTTCATCATATAGAAGATCCCAGTGAAAATAAATGGAGTTATTCTACTTGCTTTGAACATGGAGGTAAATTTACCTCCATGCTTTGAACAAAGTGAAAATAGAGTACCTCTGTTTATAGCATAAATTGCTATAGTATTAGACTATATCCACCCAGTAACAAAACCTACCTTACGTGGATGGTTGAAAAATGTTATTTTGATTATGCAACCTCTTTATCATATTTATTTTATAGCAGGCTATAAAATAGCGCTTTCAAAATTACTGTGAATAGTTCTCCCAATTCAGTCACTGTCTTATTTACAGGGCTATCTTTAATCTATATATGGGTAATACACACCCCATGTTCTAGCTATGGGTTATACACAGCCTCCCTACTGTTGTGAGTTTAGCGTAGTCAATACTGATCTACCCATGTTTAAAGTCTGGCCTAGTTTAAATTAAGCTATCTACATGCATAGCCCACAAGAGGACATTACATTTTTCTGTTGGAGTACATAATCACAAAGCCCCCCCCCCCCCCCCAATCCCTCTAACTAAAATGCATAAGCTTATAGTATTACCTTTTGATCATCTCTTCAACAATTTCGTCTAAAAAGTGCTCCATGTTTTCCTCCAGTCTTTGTATATCTCTGTATTTATACAACACTGACCCAAATGCGGCTGTCCGAGAAGTAAGGGTTGAAGACTGTGACCGAAGATTACAGAGTAAAGAATCTGTGTGTATTTCTGATAAAATGTTTGACAGCTTCTCTATTGTCAGATTTTTCTCTGTTTTTTTTGCAACTGGAGCCTGATTTACAGTATCGATGGTCACCATCAAAGCTGCCGCTTGACAAAGCAACTAGCTGGTCATCGCAACGAAAATCCTTGACCTGGTCAACCTGACCAGTTATCTGTAATTTCTTCTCGGGGCTAAATTTCAGTTGTTTTCTCACGCAACCAGATTTTGTGGTTACTGGTGACAATGCACATCTTTTTAATTTCACTGATTCCCCTTCCGTGTATCTTTTTGCAGATTGTCGTATCTCCTGCACAAATGAACTCACATTTTCTACCTTTAGGTAACATGTACGGCAGACACTTGCTGGAAAAGACTCTAATCGGGCAAGCACACTGTTATTCCCAATAACTTCTCCTAACTTGTCAATAAAACTTTCATTTTTCACCTTTCTGTTATTTAACTTGAACGTTCTTGAGTTGCTTGCACGGCATATAAAACAATCCATACCATGTGTCATCTGTGTAGTTGGCAGCGAGCTTTCGAATGCCATTATGTATGTCATGTGACCTTGCGATCAAGGTGTCACGTGCGAACAAAAAAAGTAGCGCCGAGCCCCAGACAGAGCTGAAGAATGCCAAGTGAGCCTATGGTAGAGATTGAATATATCGGTGTGTTCGTTTTGAAAAGACCCAAACATATAATAGCGATTTCCTCAAAGTCCAGATTATCCAAATGAAGCAATACTTTTTCAAAAATCTGGTTTAGATGATTTTGGGGAATTTTTCACGACAAGTTACAGTGAAACATAAACAGAACTAATGTTTCTCGTGACAACAAGTCTAAATTTTCTTCGATATAACTTCTAAAACGATGAAGGATAGTTGCTGAATTGTAAGAAGTAGCTCTAAACGAGTAGCAAAAATCAGCGGTTAGAGGCATTTTTCATTTTGTTCAATATGGAGTAGCAAAGACCTTGAAAATCTTCCTTGGACACAAGATCAACTCGTTTTATCTGTGACAAGCAGGACAGTTTACCAAGGGCATATAACTCTGTATCTATGTCACTGTAATGATTAAAAAGAAGTTTAGAGATTTCTGTATCAGACATATTCAAATCATCTTCATGACCTTCATTAGACTTGAACATTAAATATCTGTCATAGTTTGTTTTATTTTCCAGTACAGAATGAAAATATTCATCAGATTTTGTCATCATTAACTGTAGTCTTTTCAGAATTTTTTGAAATCCTGCTGAATTTGAAACTTCTGTCAAATCTAGAAATTTCTTATTTTCTTCTGTGTGACAAGTTTGATTTCCGGTGGAAAATCCTCCGGCACCATGATCCATGTTCGACATTTCTACGGAATTTCCCAGAATTCTGATTGGCTGATCTTGGAAGGACCCTTAAAGTTTGTTTGGCACACAAACTACAAAAACGCGTGTAGAACATAATCACATAGTTCTGAAAAACAAACAAAAAGTTATTAAAAGCATGTAAATTTGACTCTTATTTCTACAATAATAAAAGCATACAAATTTGACCATATTTGAGCTACAGTACAGGGCAGAAATAACTTGATACTCGTAGCGCCGAAATAAAAACAAAAAAATGCATGTGTCCCGATTATAATAAAAGGTGCAGCGATTCATACGCGTCAAAACAAAAACAACTACGCGTCAAAACAAAAACAATCACGCGTTTAAAAACATGTAAAGACAGGTTTTGTTTTTCTCAGAAACAATAACACGTCACAACTGGACTGCATTTATAAGCTAGAAGCCCAAAAGAAGGTTATAACCATAGATGTCAAATGATACATGTGAAAGGGCTTAGGCAGAGGGGTGCCCACCCATCCAAATGGACATCATTTAGCTCATTTGGACACTCTGTTTTAAGAAACTTTAAGGGTCACTTAAAAACTGAAGCAAAATGACCATTTTGGACACCATACTTTGGATTTCTGGCTAAGCCCCTGTACATTTGACAAATAAAATATGACAAACTTAAAAAACGAACATGTACTATAAAAAAGTTATCCCCGCTTTTGTCAAGACTGGGATTTTGAGTAAGGACATTACAACAGAATGACGTTATGAGAACAGAGTGACATGGCATCCCTGCCGCCCTTTGACAAATAATGTTATCAGTTTTCAGTGAGAGCCAATACTCCATTTTGAACATGGGCGTTATAGAGAATATTGCAAACAGATAGAATTGAGGATAAACATGAAAAACCTCTAAAAGCACCAGGCCGATTTGGGAAGTTCCCTCTGCCCCTCCTCATCATTTAGAAAGTTATATCACTCATGACAACCCTAAGGTTTAATATTTCACTCATGACGACATACAGACATGTTGTTTAAAGTTTATTAGTTTGATTGGGGTTTAATCAAACAAACAAAGACAGCACGGGACATAGACTGGGCGTAATAGAAGATCCTTCCAAACCCCTTGCCCCAACCCCCTCCCTTTATATAGATTGTTTGTTTGTTTGATTGGTGTTTAACATCGTACTCAAGGGTATTTCACTTATATGACGACGGACACAAATACGGAACATCACAAACAAATCTGTTTCTCGTTACTCTTTAGCTCTGCGAACACCAGGGCGACAGAAAGCAACCTCTTTTTTCACCTCTTACGACCGACCTTGAAAGATGAGGGAGTATTCTGCAGGGCCATGGCCCTCCCGCTCCCTCACAGGTCCCTCTTAGATAGAATGAAATGGTACATCGATTCGAAGCAGGTTCAGTTTAGTAAGCGCATACGCTACCACTAAGCCACGGCAGTGGGTCCCTGAGCAAGTGAGATGGGAAGAGAATCCTCACACAATTAATGTCCAAATGATTCCATATTTAAAAGCTAAAATAGATTATAAAGTAACAGCGCGTCAATCTGGTGGCACCTCATCACTCAATTCAAACTTTCTGTCCAACAGAGAGTCAAAGCCTAGATGTAAGGCTGAGAAATGATTAAGATAGAATCATGGTGAGCAGTTTTGCAACAGACTCATTTACCTGAAAATCTTTTGCAGAAAAGATATATTTAATTCAACAGCAGTATTTATTGTTTGATTCAGCGAAGGAAACCACCCCTAACACCACTGGCAACAAACAAAAAACCACAGCACATATACAGCACCCAAAGGACAACACAAAGACATCACGAAAGCCCCAGGTCCACGGGAAGCTGTGTGGAATAGATCAAGTTATCCCGTATTGCACATAGACTAATACAGCAGACAGGTGGCCGACTTTATCACTTAATGGAATTTCACTTATCAGGGCAGTTTCCAGAGCCATTTTACTTACGGAAAACGTATGGGCCCCAAACTATTTCAAGCCCAAATTAATGTCAATATATTACCATTTTCATAAATTCCTTAAAATCAAGCTTAAAGCGGGTTCAGAACACTGATTATGGTCTGACGAATTTGGGATAGAAACCTGGGAAATTTTTCTAGAAACTGCCCTGCTTATATGTTATGAAAGATTGTCACCTTCTAGACTATTTAAATGCAATGGAAATTGCCAATGAATGTCGGAGCCTCATCTCAATTTACAAATATCTGAGGTGAACAGACATTTCAAACCTGTGAGCACTATGTCAAAGAAAGATCAGAAACTTGCGATCAGATTTGATTTAGAGTTCCTTAACTTCATTTCTTTTTACAGGTGCCTATGATATTGCCTACAGCTAGTTTTATCAAAATTTTTGCTCCATTTCGGTCGTGACAATCAAACAAGATGACATCTTCTCTGGTAACCTTTAATATTGGAAAATCTGGGAGACATCCTTCAATGGATGGCTAATCAGGCACATGCTATACTCACCCCTGGAAAATCATGTGACCATGCGACCCACGGTCTCGTTAAATTCTACGTCTGGTGAGAATTTTTTTTTTTTTTAAATTTATAATTTTTTATAAAACCTACTCCAATATCGATGTCAAACCAAAGAGAGTTGAATTAATCCCATAAAAGTTAAACCGTATACACTGTAATATGTAAGAATCTGGTGCGAAATTTTTAACCTGAAATTTAAAGGTCGCAAGAAATTTTACATTTTTTTCAAGTGTGGCTATACCGATGATACAGCAAGATCCCGTTTGCCTTTGTGCTTCTTGTTTTTCCATGTGTCTTTATCAAAAACGAAGCCATGCTGCAGTCATTAATGAAAATTATGGCTGAGCAAAATAACCTAGAGCTTGGGACAATTTGGATTGTTTGTTTGATTGGGGTTTAACGTCGTACTCAAGGCTATTTTACTTATATGACGTGTGCCAGCCCAATGGGTGAATTAATCCACCCTTGACACCACTGGCAACAAAAAAAGACAGGACAGGATAAATACAAGACAAAACAGGACACAATACAGACACCACAAACAGATCGGCTTCCTGTTCCCCGTTAGCTCCGAGAGCACCAGGGCAACATGAAGCTCCCTCCAACCATCTGCTGGGACAATTTGAAAGATCATACTACAACCTTAGAGTGCGAGATTGATTGATTAATTAGTATTTTATGACCGCCATTGATTTATGTATTTTGGCTGTTCATGAAAATAGCTGAGTCTAATTGTAGAATTGTAAAACAGTCAAGTTTACTTTGCATTTCTGTTAATTACAGGTCAAGATATATTACCAAAACGCCTGAATCCCAACAATTTATCTGTCTAGACATAAGTCAATGAAGAACTCTGCCGCAATATTCTTTCTAAGTTTGACGATGTCCTTGTATAATTCATAGCCTAGGCTAGTTTTGTAAAATCATTGTTCTTTATTGATCAGACATAGTGTAAGTACCCTTTTGCTGACAGACGTTTTTAAATTTTAGCATAAATTTTATTCGTCGATCTTTTACAGTGCTGAAATGGTTCATCGGGTATCCGGGAACGGTTACAAACTTGAAGGTATTCGAAAAGTAAAATCGCTAACCGATTAACAGACAATTTTACACGCCCCCTTAACTAGGCCGGCCGTGTGAAAAGTGCTGGGTAAACTATGTGCAGAGAAATCTGCCCGTGTGTTTAACTGCTGTTATTTTCAAAACAAATGTTGAAATAAAGCTCAAACAGCCTCAAAGGAGTTCCGTTTTAGTTTGTAAATTGTTTTTCGTCTATCACACAGTCTTTTTTCTTTGAGAAACGAAGTCACAAGCATATACATGTTACAATGTATGTCTTGCACCATGCTCTCTTGCCTCGCAGCCCGTCGCCACGGCTGAAAAAAACTTAGCGGTTCAAAATCTGCTTTTTTATGGCAGACTTGTCTGAATTATTATTCACAACTGAACTACTATAATCTGCTAGGAAAACTGTTTTCCTTCAACCTTATACAGTATGTGCATACAGCTGGCTGAGTAAGACAATGGTTTAGGGTCAGTCCGCGCGAGAATGAAAGACAGTTAAAATTGTAGGTAGAAATGAATATTTACATGCCAGGAAAATTTGACAATGAAATCCTCAAAATCGGGATTTTCTTTCAATCCTAGTTTAGACAGAGAAATTGATAGAAAATATAGTTTCCACTACATATTTAATATCAATCGAAAATGATCGACTGAATTGTGTTAAACGCCAGTTTTAATGGAAATATTATTTCACATAAGGGAGGCTTACTATGGAAATCATAACATGTGTAGAATTTTGCTTCAATGGAAATAAAATTGTCTCCAGTAGCGTGAAATTAGAGCATTTGAAGTCTTCTTTACTTAGCAAGTGGTCTAAATGGAATTGAAATTCAACGCCATATGGGACAAAAGAAAAAAAATGCTCTTCTTACACTTTACTTTCTATATTGATTATTTGGTTCTGTTTTAGAAAGTATTTCTATTATACAGGGCTCTACTCCCTGGAATTAATACAACCATAAAAATTAAATGGCAGCCATTTTGCATTTAAAACTAACATAGCCCTAGTGTCAAGTACAAACCATATCATTGGTATATATTTTTTTTTTAGATTTATAGTCTGATTAATTGGGATTTAATACTTTGTGAAATGTGTTGTTCATTTCTCCCTTTGCTTGATTGGGGTTTAACGTCATTCTCAAGGGTGTCTTAAAGGATTTCAAAGACAAAGACAAGCCAGGTTATTGTGTTTCCTTTGATTGCTACTAATGTTTGCTAATTGCAGAAGTATACACTATTTAACCTCCTGGAGCTAATCGAAACACCTTTTGAACCAGCCTAATCGTATGAAAAGGATTATCGCACCTCTCCATACTCCCCCTGGAAACGCAATTAAAGGATACCAGTTGTGTATCCTGCGGTCAAAAGGTTATACTTGGACTTTTATAACGTCAAATTGTTTGTATGTTTATCAATTATGTTGGGTGTTTTTGTTTTATTAAAAGATGTTTATGCAAAAAATGTCAAAAAAATGTAAGGCATACTGTATTTTTTTAGAGATAATAATTAGCATTTCCGTCAACAAACTTTTGTTTCGTGCGGTATATTTCTGGAAAGCAGCTCATTTTGGCTATTCTGATCTCAATAGGTTTAATATTTACTTAGGCTAATCATTGACACTTAATTGCTCTATAATTTTCTAAAATACTTGACCCCTCCCCTTTGCCAACACCATGGTTTATACAAAATGAACATTTGAAAGCGCTGACCACATGATAGATTCTAATGAGTATTAATTAAAAAATTAATGATTAACTAACCTACGTGTCATGCTGAGGTAATCCGTGTCCTATAGACATACATAAAACAACTAGTAGTCCGAATTAGGGATTTTCAGTATATATGGGGCCCCGATCATCGTTTGAATTAAGAATTATAATATCTGCATTTATAAAAAAAATATAAAAGTTTTTTTGTTATTCATGTTATTACTGTTATAATTAGTATTCATATTATTACCTCCACGTTCATGGTTACTATTGTTATTATTATTTTATTTTTTTCCTCTATATATTCCTATGCGGCACACATTATCCATCTCGTTACCGATACCAACATTACCAAACCATATAGACAAGATGAAAAAAAGGACGAATTGGCAGTACCCATGACTTTAATACAATACAGAGAAGACAGTTTTGGATAAACATGTGATTCCTTGAACTCTGCGTGAACCATCATACGCAACCCCAGCCTGAAGACCTGTAGGCTGCCCCTAATGCCCACTTAGAGCACAGTTACAGGCACAGATTTCTACTGGTTCCGATGCAGGCTCCATATAACTGCAACTGCTATAGGGATAGAGAATAACAAGCAAACATAATGAAACATTCTCTATCCCAATAATTCTGCAGTTTTTTCTGGACGGCTCTGTGTGCAAATGACGGGGGCGAGACAAGGAATCCTAATATATATTAAATATTATGTACCTACAGACAATTGACATTAAATCAAACATAGCAAAACACTGCGAATAACTTGTATATTCATTGTAAATATATCAAATTCTTACTTCACGCTTTAAGTATTGTATAACACTTTTATAAAAAAAAAATTATTTATCTTTTATTATCAATAATTTATTGTTATTCCCTTTTCCTTTTCAAATTAAATATCGCAATGTAAATTCAATAAACACATGTTTGTAAAAGAATATTTTTAAAATAATAAAGTATATGATTGGCGGACCGCGAAATCCATCACGGGAAGCGGCCTTAAAAGCACAATTTCAACATAAGCCACCATATCAAACTTCTAGTTCATCCGGATAACATCATGGCACAAGCAGATATTCAAGTAACCTTTATTCCATCCAAGAGAGGAGGTCGGGTACTGGTGAGAAATGGCTATACCTTCCGTAAAAATAATCAGAGATACCTTGATTTCATGGACGTGCTCACAAAAAGGATGTTCAGCTACGTTATGTACCAGGGACGATATCATAAGCAAGATTGGGAATGATCATCATCATCCTCCTGCTTCCCACACCGTTGCGGTAAATAACGTAATACAGAACATAAAGAAGCGAGCCTTTGAGGAAATCACGCCAATGCCATCCAT
Organism: Mopalia muscosa; assembly: GCA_031763545.1. NCBI lineage: Eukaryota > Metazoa > Mollusca > Polyplacophora > Chitonida > Mopaliidae > Mopalia > Mopalia muscosa. Next base: position 12,695 of record JARFOD010111001.1, read on the forward strand.
CTAAAATGACGAATTATCAAGAACTCGTCTTGATAATTCCGAAAATGCTGCTCGTCATATGCCTACATTCGAGCGGGTTAAAGATGCCTTATACCGACAACGACGGAAGAAGTTACCATCTTTACCCCAGAATCGATCGTCTATCCTTCTAGAAGGAGAATGGGCGCGAACCTTGACCGACCATGAATTCCTCCAGATCAACGATGGCGACGACGATAAGATCTTAGTTTTTAGTACCATTAAGAACATGAAGTACCTGTCTACCTGTCCAACAGTATATGGAGATGGAACCTTTTTTGCTTGGAGACAGGTGCAGAAATTTGGACTCCAAACCATCTACGAGACTACCAGACCGATGCAGAGTTACACAAGTTTGTAAGGAGAATCAGCGCCCTGCCACTCGTACCGGAGAATCTTCTAGATGAAGTTTGGATACAGATTTCCAACCAGCAACCTGACACAAATGCAGCAACCAAACTGGCCGACTATTTCATAGAAACGTGGATGGAAGGACAATTCCCACCATCTGTCTGGAATCACCATGACAATAGCGGTGCAAAGACAACCAACCATTCAGATGGATGGCATTCCAAATTGAACAGGGCAGTTATGAAACCTCATCCAAACCTGTTTAAGGTTATAAACGTATTGAAGAAGGCACAGGCTGCCAACGAGATCAAACTTCTGCAGCTAGAAGATGGAGCAGAGCCCCCTAGAAAAAAACGAAAGTATCAAAGTATCAACGACAGGCTTTCCAGCCATAAAAGCCAGCTCGCCAGTAACGCCAGATCTCCGCTTGAGTACACTTGTTACATTTGTAAAGATCATCAATTGCAGTCAAATAAAGTTATAAATCTCTATATATGCTTCTCTTCTCTAATTTCTACACGTATTTTCAAAGCCCCCTACTCCAGCTCCCTGTGTGCTAATCCTCTTAAAAGGCCCAGGGGGTATCGGTGGCATTCGCGTTTCGCCTTACCGATTTTACTAAAACGAAACGCTACTAAGGCGAAACGCGAAGACACCTCTCAATTAGCCTGTACTCGTTGTGGCTATTATTGATTGATTTCATGTAACTAAAAAAGAGAAGGTTTCCCAATTTCTAACTCCTGTAAATCTTCATTTGAAATGAATATATGGCATGGTCTGCAAAATAATACAGTGACTGAGGTTTCGAAAGGTTTGGGGTTTTTTCCTGGTGAAAATTGAAATTAATTGTTGCTGGTTATGTTGAAAAGGTATTATAAATCACCTGAAACTAGATTAGTTACAATAAACTCAAACCAAATTGGTGCGTCTGCAAACAGTCTGAATGCAACATACTGTCGTGATGATTTACAAACATGCGCAAGAAGTTTAGTTGATAAGATACAATAATGCCATCATATATATAGTATGGAAGAAAGGCATTGTCATGTTGTTGTAATTAGCATCAATTGATTAAACAGGTAATTTACCATTTACACATTTATTTTGGTTAGGCGGTTATTTGATACTCGCCCGTTTAGTAGCACCAGCCCAAAGCCATGCATTGATACCAACTGATGTTTGTGACCGAGTCTGGAAATCGTTGTTCCTCGATGGCAAAATAACCAAGGTAATTTGATTTTGTCTATTTAAATTTAATTTCACAGTGTTCTTAGGATATCGGGGGTAGATTGAAAACGGTGCTTGTATCTGCATTGAAACCGTCAATGTGTAAACATTCGGAAGTCGAAAACCCATCGAGTCTTGCTTGTATGTTTTTACTCACTTAAACAAGGTAAATGTAACATGTATCATGCATAATAAACAACCTTGCTTTATTGTGTTGACAAATAAATAATACGTGTTTTAAGCCTCTTGATATACAATGTCCCAAGCCACGGGGCTGTATATATATATATTGTTGCTGAAGAAACCAAGCAAAGAAAACAATCAGCGATTTCTTTGCTTACAATGCTTATTGTAAAATATACAGCTGTACCGGTATTATGCAGTAAAAGTAAACAATGGCAGAAAACCTTTTAGAAAAGCAATTAAAGTTCAAGACACAATAAAAATATAAGGCTTATATAAAGTAACTTGCATATTGTCACCCTAATAAAATAAGTGCAAGTCATATTTACCCCTTTTGAGTAAATTGATAAACCCTGTTAATCTGCCTATGACATATGCTTGAAATAAATGATTTATGTAAACACAATTGTTTTTTTACCTAGATTACATTGATAGTGCCGATAATGATAACATAAGCCGTTCTCAACTGCTCCGGACGGCCTTTTCATAGGCTGCGTATGTAAGACCTGACGCAAGCCTAAGGCGATTATGCATATTGGGGTATCGAAAGTGTGGCTGCCTGACAGGTGACGTCATAATAAGGATAAGCCTTATATTACAATGTACAACAGGAGGCTTCAATAACTAACTGAAGAATGAATGTGACATTTCTGTCCCTAGGTAAGGGATCTGGCAGCGCGGGAAATTACAGATAAAACAAGAAAATAAAATAACTTTTTTAAAAGAATGGCGGGTTGTTCTGGCCTGGTAAAAACAACCGTCTGGACTAAAAGAACCACGCTTCAACAATGAAATGTTGATCAACATAATAAGCGTATTCGCTTTAACAGCATTATTCCTTTTACCAAAGAGCCGAAAAGTCGAAAAACATGTTTTATCATTACATAATATAAAGACTGTTAAAACAACTCTAGTGGGTCTTGTAGTTATTAACAATGTTAACGCCCAAAGTTGGAACAAATTCAAGGCATTTGG
>JARFOD010111012.1:0-15448 GCA_031763545.1 Mopalia muscosa
ACCCCCTTAAAAGATCTCACTTTGTTCCATGAATAAGTCCTGATCAGCAACAGCCACATCGCCATCTTGAGCCAGCAGAGCAGCATCCTGATAAATCTCAGTGCACATGCGCGTTTCTATGGCATCGACATCGACTTCCTCACCAACCAGTTTCTGCAAATCTTCACGACATTCCATCTGAAGAAAAATCTTCCACAGTTTAAGTCCATTTGCAATTCTTTTAGCGTTCACAGATTGTGGAATTGTATATATCAATGGATATTTTACGTCATAATGGAGGTAACTTCACTATTATGTTTTATGTAATATTTATATTTGGCATTTTACTTTTTTGATGTCGGACAGGGGTTGGGAAGGTTATGTTCCTCCAGTGCTAAGTAAAGCGGTATGTCTGTTTTTGAGACATACTACCTTTGTAAGGGGATTCGCTTTCATGATAACTCGTCAGCCTAATGGGCGAAGGCAACCATCATGATCCTTACTAGCTACACAGGATAAGACAATAATACAAGATAAGCATTGGAAGTAAATCGAATTGTAAAGAAATCTATTAAATTTACAGAGAACTGCATTAATTTGGTGGTATCCCTTAGCGGACAGAAGACAAGAGTACTGGGCCCAGTTGTTCAAAGCTCCATTAGCCTAATTACAGCCCGTTAGATGATGCTGCGTCACAAACAGACAGCTAATTTTGTTGATTGTTTGATTGGTGACATACTTGACCCGGAGTCGATTATATGCTTATCAAATAATACAAGAGAGGTATAGGAAGTGTGGAATATATGCACACAACGACTAACAATATATTTACCCTACAATAACGACTTGTACAAGCACTGACCTTGTCCCCTAAGATGAAATAGAGGAGTTGATGGGTGAGTGTGTAGCCATTTGTGCCCGGTGACGTCATCATCTGGAAACACCCCTGGTCGCTGGTACACAAAGGCACTGGTCTGGGTGGAGAAAAAATATACATTGATTGGTTAACTCTCATAAAATCTATTTACTACTCATCTATTGACCAATGAACATTGTTGAATTCGTTAACAAATTGCCTTGGCCAATAAACATTGTTGAATTCGTTAACAAATTGCCCGACCAATAAACATTTTTAAATTCGTTAACAAATTGCCTGACCAATGGACATTGTTGAATTCGTTAACAAGTTGCCTGACCAATGGACATTTTTGAATTCGTTAACAAATTGCCTGACCAATGAACATTGTTGAATTCGTTAACAAATTGCCTTGGCCAATGGACATTGTTGAATTCGTTAACAAGTTGCCTGACCAATGGACATTGTTGAATTCGCTAACAAGTTGCCCGACCAATGAACATTTTTGAATTCGTTAACAAATTGCCTTGGCCAACGAACATTGTTGAATTCGTTAACAAATTGCCTGACCAATGGACATTGTTGAATTCGTTAACAAGTTGCCTTGGCCAATGGACATTGTTGAATTCGTTAACAAATTGCCTGACCAATGAACATTGTTGAATTCGTTAACAAATTGCCCGGCCAATGGACATTGTTGAATTCGTTAACAAATTGCCTTGGCCAATGAACATTGTTGAATTCGTTAACAAATTGCCTTGGCCAATGGACATTGTTGAATTCGTTAACAAATTGCCTGACCAATGAACATTGTTGAATTCGTTAACAAGTTGCCTGACCAATGGACATTGTTGAATTCGTTAACAAGTTGCCTGACCAATGGACATTGTTGAATTCGTTAACAAATTGCCCGACCAATGAACATTTTTGAATTCGTTAACGAATTGCCCGACGAATGACTATTGTTGAATTCGCTAACAAGTTGCCTGACCAATGAACATTGTTGAATTCGTTAACAAATTGCCTAACCAATGGACATTGTTGAATTCGTTAATAAGTTGCCTGACCAATGAACACTGTTGAATTCGTTAACAAATTGCCCGACCAAAGAACATTTTTGAATTCAATAACGAATTGCCTGATCAATGAATATTGTTGGATTCGTTAACAAGTTGCCTGACCAATGAACGTTGTGGAATTCGTTAACAAATTGCTTGACCAATGAACATTGTTGAATTCGTTAACAAATTGCCTGACCAATGAACATTGTTGAATTCGTTAACAAGTTGCCTGACCAATGAACACTGTTGAATTCGTTAACAGATTGCTTGACATTGTTGAATTCGTTAACAAATCACCAGACCAGTGAACAGTGTGTTTGACAAAACGATTCCGAAAGTGGAATTCGTAAACAAATTGCTTTTCGGAGGTTGTAGGACAAACTGCTTATTATCCTATGCTAACAATTATAAATAATTCATTTAATTTAATCATAAGGAGAATAGCTAACGATATATTGGATCATAAGTGGAAACGTAATCGATTAGGTTTAGCTTAAAGTTAATCCAAATGTGTTCCTTAACCACAGGGGCCTAAACCTTTGCCTAAAATAAAACCTAACAGTAATCTTAACCTAGCACTAATATAACCCTAACTGAACACTTAACATAAGGTAATACCTGAGATGACAACCGGCTTAATCTCTAGGCCACTCTGCTAAGCTCTACTTACTGGCCATCATGTAGAAATGTCCCCATGATCTTTGATAGACAGATGTCTCCAGCGTCTTCATTATAGCCCGCCGTTTCTGTTACATTTCTCTGCTCTGGTATTGTAAGAAGTTTTGAGTGGTAGGGTAACATGTAGGGTTCCTCCACTGTTAATCTAAAGCGACTGAAGTACTCCTCATCTCTGGCTTCCACATAAGGTAACACCTGAGCACAGGTGTAATCTACCTGCTCCTCTAATATCTCTAATCGGTCAATAACATTTAAATCTGCACCACTGCCTTCCAAGTCTTTCAGAGCAGAAAGTAACTGACCTGCACATAAAATAATAAAATTGGGAAGAGCCTACTTAGTTATTTTTGAACAAATTAAGATGGGTTCATTATAGGCTTCCTTGTCCTTTTTTTAGATACAGAGGCCCGCGGCCGTGGCTGAGTGGTAGCGAGTGCGCTTCCTAAACTGAACCTGCTTTGATTTACCGTTCACGAGATCGACTCCGTCAGGTATATGAAGTGGACAATCCGTCGTCATATAAGTGAAATACCCTCGAGTAAGACGTTAAACACCAATCAAACAAACAAACAAAACAAACTTTAGACATAGCAACTGTGGGTAAAATAGCCACCGATTTTAGCCAATGATCTGGGAGTATTTAGTATATCGACAGAGCCTTGTGACAGGGCTGATTACTTTGTCATTCTCCAAGTAACCCAATGCAACTTACTAGTTTAACCTCAAATAATGCACAAATCTATAGATGTCATAAAGGTACATATCTTTTCATTATCTTAATCAGCATATACCCTAATACAAAAACCTCAATTTATTTAATAATATCAGAGGGAAAGATTTGGGATGGATAACATTTTTTTAATTTATTGAATACCGGGTACTAGAGAATTCAATAATCTAAGATATTGTTATATATATTTCTGTCTCCTACTAGATATTTTTTTCAGCTATAAGTTTACTTCAACATTAAGTAAATGATTTATATACACAGGTAAAGTAGTGGCGATACGACGGAGGAGAGTTTAAACGGGACCAATACAATTTCTGGAATGAGCTAGAAACGTAGTATACAAATGGTAAGAAATGTGTTAACGACAGCAGGTGTTTCCATCTGATATGTACTTTCATCTTCTAAATGCCACTTACAGAAACTAAATGTATCACATTAATTTCAAACCGACCGTGGCCTTGACCCAATTACCAAGGTTAACCATTAACTGACCTTGATTCAGTTTTCAAGGCTAATTATAAAGTGACATTGACCCAGTTTCCAAGGCTAAATAAAAGAACTGACCTTGACCCAGCCTCAACCCGAATAATCCGTCCACATTGACCTGGCTGAAGTCACTGCTGAAAAACGCTGTTAATTTTTCTATCGCTACGAAAACGCTCTCCAATAAATCGCTGTCTCCCTGTGGCAGTGTTTGTTCCGGCGACTCAGTCCCGACGATCTGGAGAATCGCGTAAATCAACAGAAGGTATAGAACACGCGCCATTTTGAAAACAGTGAAGTTTTAACAGGTTAAAAATCGTGCTGTTAGTCTTTTGTCTCAGAAAACCTTTCCATTCTTATCTCAAAATATATGTGCCAATCCAGATAAAATTCTGCATTTATTTAATTGTGGGAAAAGAACATCCGATAGCATGAGATAAACATAGTTAGCAGGCCATAATCAAACGAACTCCAGCTATAAACTTGGTTGTCGTTTCAATATCCAAGCACAAGAATTGCTATATACATTTGATTCGAACAAATGAAGGATTTAAAATCTTTATATTAACTGAGAAAATCTCGGTTAACGGGGAAAGGGGAACGGAAATCGCTACAAATTCGTGCCACTGGCCAGTTTATTATGGAACATTTGTCTAATCCCCCGCCCACCTCTCCACCTCTACTGGAAATACATCGCGCCAAAACCCAGCCTGATGACCCATCAGATTTGCATGATTCTAGGGACATTGGTGATGTGGCGAGTCGGTGTGATACAATAAACTATGTTATATGTCGACTTTCTTGTGTTATGAATGGATATAGAAACCGTTGTCATTGTGAGGAAAGACTAACATAAACTCTTAGATTAAAGGATTGTCTGGCTTTGTGTATAGCAGGCCTTCACAATTGTAACGAGTGATCTTATTTGGATGGTAATTCAGATTGAGTGAAACAATCTCCTGCAATAGCATAAGAGCACCAGGGCAGCATGAACCCAGCATCCAGCCACCGGCTCGTTAAAAACTTAAAACCTTGAGTTGGTTTTGGTTTGCTATCTGAACATTTTTACGTAACTTGTAAAAGCTAAAGATGTGTAATTAAATACAACGTTTATTGAGAAAGTCATGTTCGTCCATTATTACCAAAGAATACCTTATTGTTAAGGGGGAAAGGGGTAGGGGTGGGGCTGGTGGTTTGTGGGGGCGTACCGCTTTTTCTACAAATTACAGTAAACGATTGACCCAATCAAAACGATATTTCTGATTATTTTTAAGCGGGCATTCGCGCGACATACGTGACTCGTGGAAAGCATCTCAACTGAAAAACAATACTACTTTGTTGGTTCAAGGTTTAAAGTCAAACAGAAACATGGCAGTGAGAGCAGCATGGCAACAGGAAGCTCCCTAACAACCATGGTCATATTAATATAAAGGTGGCTGATGACTATATAATACTAAGTTGTATAGAGAGGTTGTGTTTTATCAAACGATACGTGGTTATCCTGAATTTAGCAGTTGATGCTACCTTATTTCTTAATGGCTTTCAAATGTTACATTAAAGGATATTAATAATATTATTATCTTTCTATTGTTCAATTAACTTATTTGTCGCGAAATATTAAGGAGTGAACAAAACAAACTTTTTGTACCTCCAAAGTTTAAAAACAGAAAATAGCATAATGTAGCATAACGCGATTTTGTGCCATTTCCAAAGTCGTCCCAATTTACCTCTTTTCTGTGCATCTGTGTTAGAAAATGTACTATGTTATTCAATAAGATTTGGATCTATTGTCGAAAAGTAAAATAAGTTACGCAAAACGTCACAAATCCATTCTGGTATTTAAATACTAGTACGTGTAAAAACAATATATCCAATATACAGATTGTACTTACACAGATAACCCTTTTAGGTTATTCAGTCATGGCTCTGGCGGAACTTTTTGAATGGTTCTGTATGGAACCCTCACAGCAACAAGTATTTCTCCCTTTCTTATTATATCAAAGAACCGTTTTGTCCCAATGGTTTCATATAGATGGTTTCATCTTTTCTAAAGCACCCTTAAATGACCATAAAGTCTGAGAGAGTAGGAAAATAGATCGTCGTACAAACTCATGAAAACAAATACTATCAGCATTTGGTTATACACACATTTTATTCGGGACAATATAAATAACACCTAGAACTAAGCAGCATGTGGTTGATTATGTTAATCCCTGACCTATAATTAAAACATAACTATGTAAACCAGGATGAAAAGTACTGTAGTCCTAAACAGGGTGTTATCGATCTTATTCGTGTTACTTCACTCGGTATACTACCTGTGCTTTGTAAATAATTAATGATAAAGATTTTGTATTTCAAGTAACAAACATGAAGTCAGGTAAAACAAACAAACGTTTACTACAGGTAAAATAACATGAATGGTCATACACAAATGTAACACGGCCATTCACAAGTCTGCCACCTAAAGTCGTCCATACTCCAAAGAGTGATAGTGGTCGATACCTGTCCCGGGATTGTCACCATGGCTTTGTACTACTTTATTGACCAATACTTACTTATTATGACGTGTGTGTTGAAGTCTTCGAAAGATGTATCTATAAGTTGTCAATTTTATGCAGGAGCCAAGGTGCAGTTTTGAGTCAGTAGATCTGACGTTTGAACAGTAGATATTTTCGACAAAGTCGGTGTAAATGACAGGTGACTGATTTAGCACCATCCACTGAGCGATAGGCAAATTGGACAAACTGCTCATTATTCTCCGATTTCTCTCAACAAAGGCTTCGAGTTCGTCAGCAGATCGCACTCTGGAATTGGTTAAGTGGTAGACGACATGGAATCTCGGGAACCTTCCGCGACGAATTAGTTCCTAGAGTTAGTATATTTCTCGTCACATATCTTCACAGAGACTTGGGGTTAATATAATGTGGAGACAAGCGTACAGCTGCACACAAGAATCACAATTATAGGGACTTTCTGACGGAAATACTTTTCGCACCGTTGTGGAATATGTGTGGGTCGTTTTTTCAAACTAATCTATAAAAACTAGGTGTCTAGTGACATATTTCTTATATAAAAGCTGAAAGACACACGGTTGTCAGGAAGGATTTGTGTACACATATACTTGTATGTGATGATTTCTTAACATGCTTATTCAAACGAGTTTCTGTTTAATTTCATTCATAAGTCATAGCTAGCTTAACGTGACTAAAGATGATCATGTGTTAAGTCTGCACCAACATGGTTTTCTAATGCTCAGGAATATTACACAGGTCTTCACAGTTAAACCATTTTGAGGCTCTACTCCCGCGTAGCAAATCGAATCTCCTAACGGTAAGTAACACTGTTTTCGACCTCTTATAGCTTGTTAAAATCCTTAATGGACATATATCGTATTGATTAATTGATGTTCTATGCACTGATCTTTAAGTTGGAAAATTGGGTTAATGTCAAGACACTTAGATACATTTGTCAATTATAATGGGTATCTGTTTTTGTCATTCTGGAATTGAACAAAAACGTGGAAATAAATCGCCAAGTGACTTTTATTGCAGAAAAACGAGTATTCTGTAAATGTATATAAAAAGAACAGGAAATGTTGTAAAGAGATGAATGTATCCAGGTGACACCTTTCATTAAGACAAGACGCAGTGACGCCATTATATGGTCATTTGTTTCCAATTCACATCAAGCTACCTAATGATTCACGTATTTCCATCTGACACAGACATGTCGACAAACTAACACCTAAACGTGAGCCGCTGACTAATTAAAACTGATGATCCCGACAGTTTGATATTAAACATTTGCAGCATGTAACTGTGTTTATAAGATATCCCTTAAGTTTAATGTTGCAATTGTATAAAGATTATATGTCGGATTTTAATGTTAGTTTACCTAATATTTAATTACAAATGGTTTTTGCTCCTCGCTGCAGATCATTGGTCACAGGTAAAACAGATGTAAATTCAAGTCACTGATAAAAATAAAGTCATTTGTTAACTATTATTTCCCCAAACCACTCTGAGGGTAGAGTGCCAATGTTCAGTTACTGGATGTAAGTTATATGTTCTGTTGAATTAAGTGTAATTACATGGCGTTACTGTGGACCGAGACATGCGCATTGAAAGAAGTATATACGTTTCATATCAATGTCTGCACGGCTAGGAGTATTGCCTTAGAGGACACCTTTCAAAGTAAGCGCCAATTAAGGCTGTAAATTTATGCAACATACTTGTGAACACTTCGATGTACTAAATAGAAATGATTCCACAATCCAATGGAAAGTGTGCTAAGATGATTAAAAAGTGCTCCGATTTTGGCATATTTTTTTATAATTGATGTATGTGATTTGTTGGTTGTAACGATCCAATTTGGGCATCTCTTGATTTGTATATATGATTTAATGGTGATGAAGGGTTGCGATTTGCTAGTTGATGTATGAGCCAAGGCATATGATTTGATTCAGTTTAGTTTATTCTCCCAATAATACATGTATACATAATATGTTAACAATTGTTAAAAAGGCTTTAGTGCCCACAGATATAGGGTTTATAATTGTGTTAGGAGGCGGAAATCTATGCTTTGAGAATCAGAGCTTCTTTAAGGAAATTACACAGCTTAGATGTTTTATGGTATTCTTGCATTGGCTTAACATTGATATATTCCAACATGTGAGCAGAATTGTCGAAAAAAATGTCTTAGGTATAAGTATATGTCGCATAATAACAGAACAGCGGTTCTTTGGACGATATATAACTGCGACTTAACTGGTTTATATAATTAGCGCATAAAGTTGACACAGAGCTCTGGCTAATCAATGTTGAAGATTTAAACGGCAAATGCTCGATATAATACTAAATTATTCTCTTAGGAAGAGCAAACGCATGCCTGTTCAACCCAAATACTTAATTAAAAGTAAATGAATTTAATCGAACAAAATGAATTGCTTATTTTCACAAGAGTGATGTAACTGTTGAATTCACAAGTGGAAGCTTATTTTTTCTCTTTGTAAGGCATGGATAGTGTCAATGGGACGGTACGTCTTTTCATCAGGTTACGCAATTACATGTTAGCAGTTTACGAAAAAAGACAGGAAACGGCCCAGTTCAAGTCACGGATATTCTCCAAGAGCATGACTGTAACCGTTTGAAGTCAGTTTGAGGCGACTAAAATCCCAGTGAGCAGGGATATCTGCAAGAGAAAATACGTAAATGTCCCTCTATTCCCGTAAAACGTGCCTATCTACTTTGACATCTTCAGCTATACGACGTCTCGCCTAATTCGTGGCCATTTCCCCAGTCTTGGTGAAACGGTAGTATGGTGAGTTTCCATTTCCACTGTAAAGTTATGGTGAGTTTCCATTTCCACTGTAAAGCTATGGCGAGTTTCCATTTCCACTGTAAAGCTATGGTGAGTTTCCATTTACACTGTAGAGCTATGGTGAGTTTAAATCTCCCGAATCTCCTGTGATGATGTGTTATCTTACGTGAGATTCGATAGATTAAATAGAATGTGTAATATCTAGCGATAGCCTGGTTTTGGTTCTGAGCTGTCTTCCCTCTGCTGAGTGATACTTTCTAAATGTGGAATTATAGGATCTTTTAATTTAAAGCGATGCTCCTTTCTGCAATAACATGCATGTGGGTAAAATGGGCATCAAAATGTCAGCTGCCCGTGGTCATTGTTAGGTATATATCTGCAACCCTCAGGTGATTTTATAAAACGACGAAACGATAAGTCGATGGCATTTTGAAGTTTATTTAATGGTCACCTTTCGAGGAACATAGGGGTTATTGCAGCCATGAGCAATGCTTTAAGCAAAACCATACAACTCTACAATCCATTGCGACATGTATTTGTTAACACTATTAAAGTATAAAATTATAAGCGAAATAGTTTTAAATAATAAAAAGAAAAAAATGAGCAAACAGCACAATAAAACTCAATTCAGTGTGTATTGACTTTCAATCATTGTTGTAGGACGTCACGACAAACTTGTCAAAGTTTCATGTGGCGTTAGGAAATTGTGTTTGGTCTAATACTACAGGCCTGATTGCAGGTAGATAATCATATGACATAATGCAAATATTGTTTTAAAATTTCGGAATAGCAATTATTCGAGTATTTGGTTTCTGGAAGTAACATTTCAATGGAACTAAAAGGTTTTTTTTATCGACTCAATATAATTAGCATTTCCTCTGGCCAGGGAGCATATTGACTTATTGATTAACGTGTCAGTTAGTATTTAGCTCAGCGAATTTAGACTGTCACGACATGGTAGTGAAACAGATTCGGTTTTGTATTGAGAAAACATACACAACTCGTCTGTGTTCTTTCTTGTGAGTACAGTGTTATTTGCTGGAAGAGCATTACTATCATAATATAGCACAATAAAAAAAATTATTGTACTTAATTTGTTTTCATTATTACTTATCGATGTTTATACTGCATAATTCGTCACCTCGAGCAAATTTTTATTTTGTATCATGCCATGTGACAAATTTTTCGACCAATTAGAACAGAACTATTTGACAAAAGTCATAACAGGTACAAATAATACATGCATAAAATATCTGAACATCATTTGTAAAATTGTTAGCGATAGAAACGGGGAAATATGGCTGCGGCCTTGGCTAAGAGGTTAGCCTATGCACTTACTAATCCAACTCTGATGTACCGTTCACAGTACCGTCCGTCTGTAAACCATCAGGGGCCGGTTGTTCAAAACTGTATTAACATTAAACCATTGTTGTTTGTCGTCACGTCACAATTGATTTTCTTTGCGACATAAAGCGCTAAAGGCTGATCAAAAACCATAACGTGTTGATATGGCATGTGATGCATGACATTTATTTTAGAGCAATTAAGGAGAATATCCAATCACACTATCTCATATACTAGCTATTCTTTTATCCGTGTTTATTAACATAAATCTTTGACCAAAATGTTTTAACCAAACCTATAATAAGCAAAATGACTATACAAACAGTTTTTAAACAACAAGTATTGAAACTTTATATTCATCTTCAGTTATATATTGGGAACTACTACTGAAGATGAATACAGCTTCTACGAAATCTGGTCAATATGTTGTTTAAAAAGTATTTGTATTGCCATATTGCTTATTATGTGTTTTTCATCTTTATCTGGAGTAAGGCTGAAACATAGACGGTTTGTGATAATGGGATAACAGCTTTTTGGTTAACTAAACAACTTGTTGAGAGTGTATGCCGTGTTATTTGTTATAATGAGTTATTGATTTAAAACCCATATTGATCAACCTGTCGCTTTATTTCCTTTGACTACTTCTGAAACTGGTATAGGACGCTATTTCTGGAAGACATGTGGCCTACTAGAAACCACGGTAAGCCACCGGAAGCTAGGTATGGACTCTGAGCATGTTACTTCCCGTTTGTCGCCGTGTGATTCTGTCTCCAAGCCGAGATTTCACGAGAGCTTGTCAATGTGCATAGAACTACACATCTATGATCAGTCCACGAAACAGGCATTCTGATGATGTAGTCGATGGACCAACAGAAATTTGGACAAGGGTATTTTGAATGAAGCAAATAAACTGAAGCTAGAAAAAAAATTATCCTATCATAAATATCGCAAATGTTTGGTCACGACGGTTTCAACTTGAATTCTCGTACAATTTAGTTACAAGCAAATTTTCTTGACCAAACTCTTGTTTCGGAACACAGGTAATCTACAACATGAAGATCCACTATATCTATTAGTCTTTACGGACGAAATGGACCTTTTATCGTTGCATTGCCCTAGATTTCGTACTGAATGAAGTTCTTTGTCATCAGGCATAACTCATCAATTTGACAATCTCCATATACTCCGTGCAGATGGTTCGATCAAGAACATTTGAAGAACCAAAATGTCTCGAAGAATCATTGGTCTAAAAAGCCTTTCAGACATGTAAATGAGAAATATGCCCAAGAATCAGGCTATTTAAGGCACGAAAGGGCAATAGTTAGATCTTTGATCACCATGATAGCCTATACTTGACAAAAAGAAACCGGAAACAGCATATATGATGTTGTTCAGTTTGTCCTTAAATTTATCAATTATCTTAGAAACAGAATCCACATATGACCTTGTTCCCTTTGACTCATTCTGTAGCTGGTATGGATGGTGAAAGGCATGTGATACATCAGAAACCATGGTGATCTACCGGAAGACGGTTATGGATTCTGCGCAGATTACAGGGTGTTTCGGGTTCCAGCTGAGCTTTTACTAGAGCTTGTCGTTTTCTGTACATATTCTACAGTACCCAGCGACTGACGGCATAATTGATGTACCAATGGACAGTGAAGACCCTTTAAAAGAAGTCACCTTGTAGCTTGGTTTAATCTAGCAGATAAAAAAATTGTTGATCACTGCACACGGCTACAAAATTTAATATTGGCATAGCTGCAAAAGAACCACATGCGAAAACAAAAATAGCAGTAACCTCTTAATACCAAACTTTAGTTCCAATTAATTAAGGTTCATTTGGTAACTTTATATATTTGAAGTTAGTCAAGTTACATAATATATTTCCAAATTACGTCATGATAAAATATTGATTTAAATTCAATTCAAGTTTAAAAAAGTCGATTCGTCTTTGCCCATGACTCGTAGTGTTCCATTTCTGTAGACCAGACATGAAATGATTTTTTGTCATCTTGGACAATGGACTGCTTTCAATGATATATTCTTCAAGGCTTCATAATGACTATCATAATTGGCTTTCTGCACAAGGTTTGATCAAGAACCCGGAAAAAACTCAACATTCCTGACGTTTCATAAACTAAAGGGAAACTTTTGAAATTTGATTTGAGATTATGTTTCTGAAATATTTCAAGCAGCCCCTCTGTTTGATACAAAATTGTCTTAAACAAATCATACTCTCGAATGGAAAGGTCATCCGTGATTTATGTGACAGCTATGATAGACATGACAAATGAACTGAAATGAGTTACCTGTATGTTGTAATTTACCTTGTCTTCGACGTATTACCTGAAAACGAAACAACGGGATGTTTTAACCTGAACACAAGACTGATTCACTCGACACAAATTGTTTAGAGCACTTCAGCGTTATTAGAAACTGTCAGTGACCTGGGTAACTGTGATGATATTGTGACGAAAACAAATTGCTATCAGCGTAGGAACACACTCAGTTCTTTGAGTACCTATTAATGCACACTTATATAAAGATTGTAGAGGAAATAACGAATAATATCAAACTTTCTTTCATTCCACTTCCGGCGGAGGACAGGTGCGCGCAACCGATTGATAGATATTGCTGTATATTATTACACAATCACTTCCATCGAGTGATCAATCCATATCATCGAGATCAATTTATAAATTCAGATTGCTTTATTGGTGTTTTATTGCACATGTTGTAAACGCTGTAGTATCACTTACTTTGAATTTGGTATAATTTCATTACATACATAGGCTGATTTTTGTGGCTATTTAAATCATCAAACGTATTAAAGCGTCTCATTAAGGTATATATCACATTGGACGGAACTCTTATACCTTGTTTAGATGGTTTAGATTTTTGTGTAGTTGGTTTTTACAAAGACATTGAAACTACAATATTAGTTAAAACGTTCATGGATGGATTGATCTTTAAGTTGTATATACGGTAATATATTAATGACATTTTATACTGTTCGCTTTTTTTTCTAAATTTTATAGAGAAATTTGTTGGAAATAGAATTCTAACCCAACGCAGGTTACGTGTGGTACGTTCATATACTATGCAACAGGGCCGAACAAGTTTAAATCCATTTTAAAGACAAGTACAGACCTTTGCTCCGTCAATTATTTGACAATAAGCTATTGGGTTGATTCCTTGTCAATATATCTTATAGAGTAATTGAGTGTTATTGAAAACTGTCAGCGAACAGATAGTTTGTCAATGTTTTATGACGAGTCTAGTTGAGTTAATCTGACATACAGTAAGGACATGCTTCAGTTTAATGTGATAAAGGTCGTGGTTTTAAAACCTGACATACAGTAAGGACATGCCTCGGTTTAATGTGATAAAGGTCGTGGTTTTAAAACCTGACATAAAGTAAGGACATGCCTCGGTTTAATGGGATAAAGGTCGTGGTTTTAAAACCTGACATAAAGCAAGGACATGCCTCGGTTTAATGGGATAAAGGTCGTGGTTTTAAAACCTGACATAAAGTAAGGACATGCCTCGGTTTAATGGGATAAAAGTCGTGGTTTTAAAGTCTCGCCCACTCGGTGAATCGCCCAACCTGACAATTAGGAATTCATCAATCCAGACTGTTATATATTATAGCTATATGATGATTGACATAGATGGTGTAAAGTTTTGGGGACATATAGAGTCGGTTCCACGGAAATGGCTACCCGAGGGGTTAGTGTTATTTTATTGCCAAAAGTCTTGGTTTACTTAAACAAGATTTTTCTCCATGGCTCTAATAGTTGTATATAATTACATGTTTGTTACAAATCTAAACCACTTTGTTATGTGTATGCCATTTTACTCAAACTATAAACAGCGCAGAACACCATCTGTACAAATAGACACATACAGTTTTATCCAAGTACACCGTACATTTGACAAACAGCTTCGAGATTGAGGTAGATTCCAGTGGGGAAAAGGGGACATTCTCAAAGAATCTAATAGCATTTTTGTTTTCTACCTTAGTGGGGTGTATAATTCCACTTGGCTACTGTTTGTGGTTTCTGATACTTTTAATGCAATCGTTGTGTCATATACAAACTGTTGTATAACATAAGGATCCGATTTGTATGCGAAATCACAAATCAACGCCCTGTCCTGTCCATTTTTGCTTTCAAGTTTTAAAACAAAAAAGCTTATCAATTGCGGACAAATGGCTCTTGGAAACCTCGGGATTTTGGTGCTCATGTGACCAAATGAATGCGGCCGTTCACAATGGTTAACTGTATGTTTTCATTTACATGGCAGTTCAATAGTTTTGATTTACACAATACATATTTGATAAGTTTTTCGACAGAGTTTTATTAACAAATGTCTGAATCATAAAATATCGTAGAACAGTGCCTGTCCGTCACAAATTTGGTTTGAGCTGAATACGTGAAGTTAAATAAAGCAAGCATTTAATTATAGATTAACGTTATTTTGGGATAACATTTCCTTAGTTTGAACAGATTCCAGTTCATAATTTTCTTTTGTGCAGGTTGAAACCCGTCCGGGAATCGAACCCATAACCCTCAGAGTTAGGCACTAAATCGCCAGCAGTAAATGCAGGCCACTCAGACCACTCATGTCTGAGCATCCTCGGCCATTTCCGTACCGTAAATAATCTCTGACGGAAAGCTCAGTGCAAAGTCCGGCCGATATTGAATATTCATGACCTACACCGCTCTCCACTGTTTGGAGACACATCTGAGTTTGCTATAGGTTCCCATGCTGTTTGCTGTACTCGCGCTAAAATGTAGATGCCCGCCGTGGCTTAAAAATACAGTGTGTATGTTCCTTATGCCTATACCCCTGAGTTCCTAGTTTGTTCATAGTTAGTTAACAGTTCACTTGTCAGTTAGCTATCTCGGTCTTTTAGTTATCAAACGGATAACGAAACAGAGGTAACTCGCATGGATTTCCTTTCATCATATGACTGAGTTATCCACGTGT
>JARFOD010111023.1:0-15447 GCA_031763545.1 Mopalia muscosa
GGTGTTTAACGTCGTACTCAAGGGTATTTCACTTATATGACGACGGACAGAAATACAGAACATCAAAAACAAATCTGGCTCTCGTTACCCTTTAGCTCTGCCAACACCAGAGCCACAGAAAGCAACCTCTTTTCTCGCCTCTTACGATCGACCGAGGAAGTCGAGAGAGTATTCTGCAGGGCCATGGCCCACCCGCTCCCTCATGATAAAATGAAGAAACGATAAGTCGATGCCATATTTAAGTATATTTAATGGTAACATTTCAAGGGATATAGGGGTTATTTCAGCCGGGAGTATCGCTTTAACTTAGATAACTTTTGAAGTCTGTACTAAAATTATTTTTGTAAGTCCATGACGTTCCTTTTTGTTTACCGCAGACTATCTTTAATACTAATGTTGTTGGTTTTTTTAATGAAACAAACACAAGACATTATTACTTGTATATACTTGTAATGCGTACGGAATTAAGTACCGTATAACATACAGTTAATGGAATTACCAGATACATCGCTGGTTGTTATTTTATCACAGGTCATAAAACATTTCTGAAAATTTTATTTAGCAAATTGTATATCATATGTCGTATTTAATACTATATTTCCATAATTTTGTAAAACGCAAGCGAGGTGCAACTACGTAATGTTAAAATCAGACCGATTTTATTTAGGTTTTCTTAAAAAGTCTATTTATATATATGGCATGGTTTCATGATATTATGTTGGTCTTTAAATCAAATTTTAGAAATGTTTTCCTTACTCCCTGTAAAACTAAAATATACAGAGTGTTCAATCGATTCTGGCAACTTGATGCTCCTGCTGTGATGACATTATTTAGTTGGGAAGGGAGATTACAAGGTTCCCCCAACCTTTCCAACGTATTTAATGAAGGAAGAATAAGAAGTATTAATGGTTTTCATACAAGTTAAATACTTTTCAGTGCGAAGTTAAATTTCAATAAATTGGCTTTCGTCTTTCCCAGTATTAGGCATTGTTAACTTGGGACCCGGTCACTTCTCTGCATTCTTTTCAAGCTTTGCATTTTCCCCCAAACATAGTCGCGCTGTATTGCAAAGTCAGACAATATTATATATTCATAATGATAATTTTCTGTGAATCGCCCAAACAGAACAGTTTATCACGAATTGATAAAGTGATGGCGAGTTGGATATTGAAAATGGCGTATATAAGCACTGCAACTAGCACCTTACATTGTTGATATTATACCCACCACCCGTAAACATACTATCAGAACACTTTCTCATATTTACTACAGTAAAATGAAAAACCGGAGAATTCCCCCAGCTCCGGCACGTCATTAGAGTGGTTTCTATCTTCTTTACACATGGGATGCATCAAAACGGTTAACCAAGTCAGACATAATTATTTATTCATGGCAGTACTTAACGCCTGAACGTCTAGTACATTAACTCTACATGTAACATTGTGTATTCGTTCTCCCCAATCAGTCTTAAACCCTAATGTAGCCTAGATTCTGTGGGTCATTTATGAGTCTTACTGTAGTAAAGTAATTATTTCTGTATATTATTTCAGCAAATGAATGATAAATTCCTAGGCATGTTGTGTGTCTATCGTTTTCTAAGATATTTCTGAAACAATACCTTCTCTCTTTACTGTATGTACATTTATCAATTTGACCCGAAACAGTTGCACAAACCCCATATTATGGTGTAAAGAGAAACTTAAGCGATATATGTCTGTGCATATACAATTTGCTTCAAAGACAATATATTGCAAGAAATGTCCATGTTACTAACGGTCAGTTTTCGTTTTTAACCATTGGAGTTTGCTTTGTGGTAGGTACATTGCATATCTCAGGTTCAATATAAGCTAAACACACGGATAACAGAAATATCACGTTTAATTTACAAAAAAAATATAAAGATCGTATAATGATAGTGTCTGCTAGACGGATGGATGCGAACGATCCAAATTGCACTTCTAAGACAGTAAGAGTTGAATAATGTGAACTATAGGACATAATGAAAAGCGATATTTTTAAAAAGATTTGGAATTAACCATAAATATTTATAAGTAACTACATTATTCGAAACGAATTCTTTTGAAGCACCGCGCTAATATCGATTTCACACCACGTTTATAATAACCCTATTTGTCGCTAAATAGCCCAATTCTCGAGCTACGAACTGTTCATCCTTGCTTGGCTCTGTTCATTTATTCATCCTTCTTATTACAGTGTGTACCGGTGTTAGAACAGATTTGGTTAACTCTCCAATGGTAATGCCTCAGTGTAAATTCCCCGACATACCACTTCTCGTCTTATCCCGTGAGAATTAGAATAAGTTAGAACTACAGACTCAACCGAGAGCAACGTATCTGCCTGACGTTCATGTACAGTACATATATCTGCTGAGTTATTTTCAACCCATATTGTCACATCGGTCACTTTCCTTTTGTTATTCAACGCCAATGGTATATGAACAATCAGTCATTTTTCTAAAACTTTAAAATACTTTTAACCAAAATATAACATTAAAGTGTCATAAGTACATTATTTCTACATGAATTATCTTTTGGTACGATGTTAAACACCAATCAAGAAAACCAACATATGATGCACTCACTAAGGCCATAACAATTCAAACTTAACTTGACAGCGTATTGATGTGAATAACCACGTGACTATTAAATACATACTGCGTTATCGATCAATCAGGTTTGCGACTAAATTCCTTTGTCAAGACTCAAATCTTCTTCCAGCATGGTCCACAGAGTGCACGACAAGTGCGCCCTGAAAACATAAAAAAACAATCTTTTCTCGTTGGTCTGAGGTAAGAGAATTAGACAAATGAGATGTGTTGTTGGAGGACAACATAAGTCATACATCTTTGTCATCTCGAATTAGGCACCATCGAGTCCCACGACAGAGATTTATCTTTGTTTCTATATTTTATTTGTCTCACGTGATCCATTTGATCCATATGAGACACAAAAATTAATTTACACCCTGAAATGTTAGACTGGGACTGCTTTGGTGAGTATGATTATTAATGATGTACCCTCTGGCCAAGGACAGTGTACATCGAGTATATATCCTGTTTTTAACATCAGAGGAGCATTATTTATTCAAAGTTTCAAACAAATGACATTTTATGATTGTTTTAGTGTCGCAATGAATATTGGAGTAGGCCGTCATTAAGTGACTGAGATGTCTTTGAGCTTTGCATTAAACATTAACCAAACTAACCAGCAAAACGATCAACAAATTTGATATACACATTTTTGACCAATGCCCGTCAAAAAATAAAAAATCAATCGCATAGTCTATTTTATTGCCGTTATCCTTCTGTATCTTATGTTTTCACTACTACAAAACTATTGCCGTTATGCCTTTACATTCAATATGTCCAAGTTTCTAATTTGTTTCGTCTAGTTTTCTCTTTCTGGAAATGCTTTTACATTTGATGCCAAAGTAAAAGATGCACTTGCTCTTGTAAAAGAAAAATAATTTCTCGAAGACAAGAGACATCTGCGCAACTGACAAGCGCTATAAATAAACCGTCCTGACACGCAACCAGATTTAAACAGCATCTCACAATTCGCCTGACAACTGTTAATACCGGTTGTTTTATTTGTTTCAAGTTTGGTCTGCATTGTTTTATCAGGTGTGGGTAATTTCACATGTTCTTTTGGTTATGTAGCTGAAACATAAGACGAGCAATTCAATGTAAGAGAACTTTTACCGTGGGTTTTGTTGTTATAATCATTCGACGTTTACATGCTTTCACGACTACTCCAGAACTATTTATGACACTTACAAGCAGCCACGTTAAAAAGGTTAAAACATAAAGTGTTACGTTTTTAGCTAGTCACTCTTCGGCTTCCCATTAAAACCTTAATGGCTTTCAAGTGTTACTGGAAGGTGATAATTGTCTGCAAATTTCCCAGTGTCCAAACGTAAAAAGTATTGGGAGATCTCTTTAAGGTTTCGCGGCTCCACATGTTTTCTAAATCTGCATTGACGCCATAAGCACTTGAAGGTTAGAGTTACATGTATAACTCCTTAACAGATCTTATTTTAACTCTCATGGTTGTTAACCAATACACCGCTATAGTCTGTATACTGTGAAGCGTAATGCATCTATATTTAAGATTTATAAACTAACTTCGAGTGAGCTTTGATACATACATATATTTTTTTTGTTAAATAGCGTATAGTAGGACATTACCTTTTTGTTTCAGAAAAATAGAAAAAAAAAAGAATTAATTTACAGGAACCATTCCCACTTGTTATGCTACCGAGATGAAACAGGGAGTGATCATGGACGGTTAAATGTTTGTATCTATCGTCTCGCTGTCTTTCTGCGAAATATGTGAAGAATTATATTATTTATTAAAAAACATTTGTTATGAAACTTTAATGCGTTGGTCTCAACAAAGCTGTCACTATTATGTTTGTGTCTTGTATACAATTTGACTTCTGAATATATGATTAACACTGGTAGAATATATGTTTCGAATCACAGGTTTTGGACTGGTATTTAATTCTGTTTTCGTCACTGTCATAGGATTAGAGTTCTTTTATATTGCTTTTACTTTTCAAATGTTTCTGTCTTACGCTTAAAGTTATCTTAGCTTTTAATAATTGTATTTCTTCACATGGTTTTAAACTTAACCCATTTCAGGGATATACCTTGATTTATTCCTTAAAGAAATGACCTATTTCACTTTAAGAAGTTCGCAGTTAATGAACTAATATATACCGATATGGTGATACCTTTTTTTTTAAAACTATAGTTAGTTGCTATTGTTGTTACAAACAAGAGGCGTAAGTTATGTAAGAGGAAAACAAACCTGTTGCTGCACGATCTTACTTTATAGCAGCAGAGCTTGGTTTTCACCCATAATATATTGTGCCCCGTTGTAGTTTAAGAATACAAGAAGTTTATGACAATTATTGATGTTGAACGTTTTCCTAGACCGCTCTGTTCAACTCAGAAACCAACCATCTGTATGAACGCAGATCTTGTTGCAACATGTGGGTGTTGTTACAGAGTACGATTCACTAACAGGTTGTTTATGGCGATGTTATGACATAGTGTGATCAATACATGCGGTCATGACATAGGCTCTGTTCTTCTAGGCCATATATTGTATCCGTTTTAGATACATAAGCTTTCTTACCCAATCGAATCACTATTTAATATTTTACGCTGCTGTGAACAAGTTATGAGCTATAATGATATCTCATGCGTCATTGGTGGATTAAATTTATAAATATCACTCGATAAGAAACATTTAATTATTGACGAAGTCCTACTGTGTGTCCGTCATTCCGCCAGAAACTGTAAAAGCTTATATTTTTTAAACTGGCTTGACACGTTCCTTGTCAACCGTTATTTTGTCATCTGCCATAAAACTCAAATAAGTTTCTAGTTTATTAGCATTCAATGCATCTAGTTCCGTAGTGAGTCATCATGGTATACATAAAACGGAAATAGTTGTAACAAAAAATGTCCAGACAATCTCATTGTTAACCTCCAATTGATATTGTTATACCTTATATTGAAATATTATGTTTGTTATTCTTCATTGTCTTTATGGAGCATATTTTGAACCTCAGTTAAGATAGCGATTCTCTCAGCGTCGAAAGTAATAGATTGTATCGATAGAACCCCACTCCTACGTCGACCATAAATCAACTATAAATGTGTTCCCATACTGTCAACTTGAACAAGAAAATGGTTGTATAGCACATCCGACTGTTAAAAATTATTTAAACTTTACAGATGCCTCACATTGCTCAAGAATATAATTTAAAAATCTGACGTTTATGATAAATGTCCGTTAATTTATCTCGATAATAATTTGAAATT
This sequence comes from Mopalia muscosa, assembly GCA_031763545.1. Lineage (NCBI taxonomy): Eukaryota > Metazoa > Mollusca > Polyplacophora > Chitonida > Mopaliidae > Mopalia > Mopalia muscosa. The sequence continues at coordinate 5,855 of JARFOD010111023.1, forward strand.
TACTAATGCGTTTACCTGTATGAAGAATAATATTCCTTTAAGACACAGACAAGATGCAAATGAACCAAAAACTGAAAAAGATCCCCAGGGAAATTAAATAACGGACTTAAATTACACAGAAAGTAATAAAGTCACACAGCATTTTTTCCGATCCAGATATTTAACACGTAAACAATTTACAGTGATTGATAAATAATAATGTTGTGTACGTCTTAGAACAGTCATAGCTTTGATCTTTCTGACATTATCTATATTTAACGTCAAATTCGTTATTTTCACGATAACATATTCAGTTAGTTTTCGCTCATTTCAACGAATGGTGCCCATTTTTATGGAAATTAATAAACCAGAGTTTGTTTACAATAAAGGGTTGTTCATTGGCATTCAATGTCGTTTTTACCAGCTGACAGCGAGTAGTGAAGCAGAAATGCAACACGCAATTGTTTGCGGATATGTACAGATCGCATAATTTTGTCCGTAATGGCTGACTCAACTGCGAATAGCTTTCTTTGTCTATATTATCTATCCAAATCTCATAAACATCTTAACGTCAGATAAGGGAAGTTGAGCAAATTCGGATTTAAGACACCGAAATTTACAATTGTCCTCTTCTCTGATGGTGTTGTACAGTATTTGGTCTACTCAATGCCAGTACTAGAAAGCAATACCTACATGTATATATTCAGTGACTGCTCTATAAACGTTCATCAAGCCGGCTGCTCGTTCATCACACGTCCTCGGCTATTCACTTTTCAGTGTGTATCTTGACAATTCATTCTTGTAAGCACACTAACTCATTGCATCTCCCATTGCTATTTATCCCTATAAACCGTATCGCTAAATGTGCTGAAAGGATAGGGCCTATATTGGTACTTCAAAAGATTCTTCCAAAGAGTTTGCTGAAAAAAAGGCTTAAAATTTTATCTTCATTTATGTCATACATTACGTCTGTTAAAGGGTAAGAGCTTATCGGAATCCTACTGAGAAAGGCATCTAAAACAGCATTTCTGCAGAATTTAAATGTATTATTGCGATCAACTATTTCATGTGTCTGTAAGAATGCTGTAGTATACCAATATTGATTTGAATAAACCCTATAAAAAAAAAACAACAGAGAGAATCGTGAATAAACGATTTTTTAACCGACTGCTTGAAAATGATAATACCTGCTGTGTTCATTAAAATCCTAAGGGAAAACGAAATAACGAGCTTTGCTACCACGGAAGGAGACAAAAGCATACATCACTTGTTCGACTGAGACATTTCTCTAATTTACTGTAATGTAAAAAGTTGGCAGTTCGTGATGGAGCATAACATTGGTCATACGTCTTTGTCAGCTTCAACCAGACGCCATCGACTCCCAGGACACGGCAATATCTTTGATCTGTCTGACATTATTCACATTTAGGGTGGAATGTGTCATTTTCACCATAACATATATAAAGTTTTTGTCCGTTCAAGTAATGATGCTCATTGTTCGTATGAGAAACAAACTCCGTTCTTTACAACAACGCTTTTCAGTACTGTTTTTACATCATTAACAATTGGCTTAATCACCAACTGAACTATATATCTGTAGTTACCATGTCAACCATCTTTATTTATCCGATGATGTCTGTGTCAGAGAGAGGGGATGGAGGAGGGAGGGGTCCTTTATTTTTACATACACCATCGTATAGGCGCTGGTAAGCTAAAAGTAAATATTAGAAATGACAATTGGCCTACTCTCTGACGGTGTGGTGACGTCACTGTTAGTGCTTGCAATAGAAATTCCAGAGTAAAGCCGTTCAGCTGCTGAAATGACTTCTTGTTTGATGGTTTGATTGGGGTTTAACGTCGTACTCGAAGATATTTCACTGATATGACGACGGATTGTCCTCGTCGCATTGCTCCTTGCTTGAATACAGCTGAAAACCGGAAGAAAGCCCGGTAAAGAAAACAACACTCCTACCATTGCCTGAGCCACATCCAAGATGCAGCACCTGTGGACCACTACATTATACAATCGTCATCTTTCCGGAGTGCCGTACTGTAGTATTATGCTGAATTCCATTCGCTCATTTACTGCCAACTTTTCCACCTACATTAAATTTAAATATATATATAACACAACTCGAAATTAAAATTTAGAAACTTGTCTCTCGGAGTCTAAGATCCAGGACATCAGCTGATTAATCTTTTTTATCCATCCACATCCCTGTGACATGTGATTACCTTATAGAAATATAACCCATTATTACTGGGTGTAAAAATGTAAAATACTTTTGTCCTAAACTATGAGGATTGCCAAACTTGTTGGGGAAAATGAGAGAACCAAAATAAACGTTCTCGCAATGTTGTTTGTGAGAGATCTAACTGCCCGAAGCTTCTCCAGCGGAGTTACTTTGTTTCAATATGCCTTCTCGCTATGGCTTTCCAAAAATACAATGGCAAACTTTAAGGGGGGTGGTGATGGTGGTTTGTCTGGACCAAGCAGGAAACAGCTCCATTAAACGAAGGTGGAATGGAAACAACAGATTTGACATGGTTGATAGTATAAGTTGATTTTCAGGGATATTAGATTATTCGATTCGTGGAATGAACAATAATTGTATAAGAATAATTGAATGCAATAAGACTTCTAAACCAATGTTTTAGAATCTATCAGTTACCTTCAGATAGCGAAGATACAGTTAGACTAAGTAACTTGTTACCCCAGAACATCTGTTGGGTGTTTTATATCTCTCAGTTCCTACAAATATTTACGTTCGTTCGTCGATGTATTACCGTAGGGTTTATTTTGTTGAAACATATATGACCGCAATCGCTCATTGATTTTTTGTCTTCAATTATCTGTAATTTTAAAATACTTTCTATCAGAAGTCACTTTTATTGTCTCAACAGATGTCCAATAACAAAGATCCCCATAGGAGATACTGTTAGCAAGATCCATATTTCTGCATCTGACTGTGCTTTCCATGTCTGTATTTGCCTTGTGCACACTATAATTCTAATCGTTTTACAGATTCTTCTTTGTTATTGTAGTCATAGCCAAATATATGTCATGTCGGTAACGGAAGATATGGGATTCGGTCTATGTCACTGATATAGAACAATAGTTTGAAAGCTAACGGAAGTAGTTGGAGGTCAAATAGGGGACTTAACTTAGATAACTTTTGAAGTCTGTACTTAAATTTAAAAAAAAGTGCTAAAAGTCCATAACGTTCTTTTTTATTTACTACAGACTATCTTTAAAGCTAATGTTGTTTTTTGTTAAATAAACACAAGACATCATTCGATACGTTTATATGCTTAGGGAATTCAAGTACCGTATAACATGCAGTTAATGAAATTATCAGATACATCACTTCTTTTTATTTCAATACAGGTCATAACACATATATGAAAATGTATTCAACAAATTGTATATCTTATCTTGTATTTAAAACAATATTGTAATAGTTTTGTAAAACGCAAGTGAGGGGCAATTACGTATTATTAATATCAGACCGATGTTATTTAGGTGATCTTACAAAGTCTATTAGCATGATTGGTTTGATGGCGTTACTTTCACGAAGGTCTTTAAATCAAATTTTAAAAATGTTTCTTCACTTCCTGTTAAATTTAAACAAAAGAAGTGTTCAATCGATTCTGACATCTTGAGGCTACCGCTGTGATGACATTATTTTTTCTCGCCCTTTGCTTTAGAAATTTAACAAACATGCAGATGACTGTTTTTACTCCATTAACGATACATTTGTTATAGCAAGACTATTGTTTCTTGAAATACGGATGTATCTTCAACCTTGCGAATACAGCTAAATGTAGAAAGAAAAGCACTTTTTAAGTAACATATAGTTCACTTCTGTGTAAGTGTCATTTTAGTAGGATTACGACACTGCTTTAGAGTAAATTATTCCACTGAATGGACACGCGGGTAATTTAAAATGATGATAATGATGATGCAATTGCTCAAATCTGCCACTAACCTACAATACATGTAATAATAGATATACGGCGAGAGGATTTTGTGCCTTGTTCCTACTGTTTAAAATTGGGACAATGCTGCAAGAAGTAAGATTCCCAATGGCCTTTGCTTAAGCGGCTTTAACGTTGGACGTGCTTCAAGCGTTTCTCGAACTAGAGTTACCAGCTTAAAGACCTGATATATACAGCTGCTGTTCACAGTTATTAAGCGGCAGAGATATCGTTGACAATAAGTCTGTGTCTTCCACTGATTGGTGCCATGATCAACTTCGCCTGATATTCGAGAGTATCTGTTTTTTCGAATGAATAAAAAAGTATTAATGATATAAATAATAAGATAAAAGGAACAAAAACTGTTATGGATTTTTGTTTTCTCTGAAGAGAGTATTCGTCCATATCATTAATCGTTGTCAACTCCCTTATTCGAGTACATGATAACAGCCAGCAAAATCAGATACACGTCTGATTGTCTTTTTATGTTTTGGTGAAATTATCAATTGTCAATTAAAATAATCATTTTGATGATCAATTCGCCATTGTGATCCAATTTCATGACTTCGGTTCTGTTTGTCTCTTAGTTTTTCTAATAAAGTTAAATATATCTATTTAATACTATGCTACGCTCTGACGAATGTTTCTATATTAGTTGGCTGAGCCTGTAAGTTGTCTAAGTTGTCATTTTGTGTGAATGCTCACTGTGTAAAAGGGATGCTAAAATCATCTAAATGACTATAGGCTTTCTAAGGCAGTCGAGATGAAAATATAGGTGTATTAACCATATCAGATTAAATACCCTTGTCATGTTAACTGGGACAACCAAGGGCAAATATCTCTGCCTTGGACAGGAACGGGTTTATGTGCCAATCGGAAGCAGGATATATATGCAAGTGCCCATCCCATGACGTGGTCCTGATCCTGTGTTCATTGGCATTAGGTCGCCACGCGTGTGTAGAATAAGAGAAAAGATGCGTTTTTACACCAACTCATATATTGGACAAAGATAAATTAATTATACACAGCTTGAACTGCCCCCTCCCAACACACCCTCAATTGAGAACCAACAGTATTATTATAAACCAAGTATAAAACTCCTAAATTATTTAATATGTGTTTAAAGGAATCCTTTGTCAGTTGACAAATAACATGTACAGGTAAGTTCCAAGTCCATCTAATCTCTTCAACATAATGTAACAAAGGCGTTGTTTTAATTGTTTCAGTTTAATGCAATAAAGACTAGTTGTCGATTTTCAAATATTGTATTTTAGCCTTAGCCTATGTTCCTTCTTTTTGTTATGTTCGGCAAGACGCCCTGGCTTAATAAGTTACAATCAATTATTGAATAAATTTGTGGATTTTAGTTTAGAGTAAAGCCGTTTCAATAAAATACTATGAGGAATAAGCTATTTCGTTTATGTGTTAGGTCCAGTTATCGACATTTGACTTAATCGGAAAGGTGATCTAGTTTGGTGAGAAAGAAAATAATGTGACTAAAGAAAGATATTAATTAGTTTTAGTTCTACTTTCGGTTACAAACACCTTTATCTTGTTCTAAGTGTTCAATATGTGGCACTTATCCATCAGTCCGTTTTTCAGCCGGTAATAAGATTGAGTATTTTGTCTCACTAGGGTCTTGTGTCAAACTGTGAGCGTCTCGCGGCTTGTCTACGCTAACCCTATCAGTTACCCTTAAACTAATACCGTTGTTGTCGTTCGATGTTGTTGCTCACCCGGTTGATAGTTAATGGATTGTCTCCGATCGATCATAGTCCATCTCAGCGCTATTTTGTTCTGGTTTTATGTCACAGGTCTAAGTGTTAGGCGTGAATACTTAGAATTACACAGCTGATCGTGTCTAAGAGCGGAGAGCTATCTCTCTTAGTGAAGACACTAACAGTGCTATATACACCCTTCAGTGCAAATGACCTACAGTAAGGGCGTTTGGAATAAGATAAGAACTCAGACCTTTAATGCTTCCACTTGGGTGGACTTTATGACCAACGATGAAGGTTTTAACGCTTTAAAGCTTAACACTAACACTATGCCTATTTATTGTTATGTATTTGCTCATGGTATATGTGCTATAAAAGTTCTCCTTATCAGGAAACAGGAAACAATGCTAGTAATAACTGTTCAAAACAGCACTATTTAACTTTTTCTAAGTTTTTGTACTGGTGGCTGATTCTAATTTACTGAATAACGCGAGGACAAATGTTCCTACACTTCATAACATATCGCTTATGTAAAACTACACGTTTTTCTGCTTTATCAATTGATATCCTATAAAACCAACTAATAGAAGTTTGGAGTTTCCTTAAACAATATTCTTACATATGAATTGATTCGTTCAAACAAAGCACTACCTAAAATTTGCTCTAAAAGAACATGTTTTCATTTTATTTTAGTTAAATTACTTTTCATTGCTTATATTAAACGTTTCTCTTGGCAGCAGCATTTAACCGAAGAAAAGGGGTGGATGTGTCCTCCCATTTTACACAAAAACCGGAACATTGCCAATATTCACTGGCTAATAAATAGCTCACCAAATATGTAATGCACTTTTGATATAGGAGTAGAATCCATATAGAGCATATATACACACGCACCCACCCTCGCACACAAAATAGAGTTATGTTTATAATCAGAAGTAAAAGCATCACTTTAAAATCGCTTTAAGTCATTTTCACAAAAAAAACTCTTCCAATCGCCAAATGATTGAGCTGTTTCAATAGCATCAATTAACCGAGGCTCACAATACTCGCGGAGTATCTACATGTACTTGCGGTAGTGAAATTCGGTAAGGGAGAAAGTACGAGTAACAGTACATTCCTAAAAAAGAATCGACTAGGCGCGATAGCCTTCTCTATAGAAATGTACTGTTACAAGTACGTTCCCCGTCTTAAACGATAGCCTCTTGGTGTGAGTGATTACAGTTGTTCTTCATGCTAGGCCTGGTTGGTTCATTGTGATATGAAAATGATATATGAAATCTTCCCGTGAGATCGAGTCGGAGATAGTCGCATACAATGAATACAGACGACTGAGATTCGATCAAATAAAAACATTTTTATGAAACGACATTCCCATGAGTTGAAATAATAAAATGTGTGAAGCGATATTTGTCTGTATTTGTGTCGAACAATTCTTACAATTGGTGTCTAGTTACATGAAGTTCGGTGTAGTAACTGTACATTCCTAAATAAGAATGCACAGAAAACTGTGCTTTCCTTAAAAAGAAAGTACAGTTGAACAAAGGGAATACGTCACAGCTATCGTTTAATGCTGGCGATTCGGTGCCTCACTCTAAGGGTCGTGGGTTGGATTCCCGGACGGGTTTCAACCGGCAAAATTTTATGAAGTAGAATCTGTTCAAACGAAGAAAGTGTTATCCCAAAATGGACAAGATTTTCCTATATGCCTAAACACCCTTATTAACAGCCAAACTATGTTGGAAGAGCTGATGAACTTATCAATAAAACCTGTCATTTGGTCCTCATTGATGCTTTGTTTCATATATCTTGAAACAATCCAACAAGACTTTCTTCTCTCTAATAGTACTAGGGCCCAATGTCATAGGAAAATAAACAGCTGTATTGAAAATCTAACGTGTGTTTTAAATATCGCTTCCACACTGAATCACTTTCGTTTACAGTTCTGGTAACATATGCATGAGTAAGTATTATTTGGACAAGTCACATTTGGTTTTTAACTAGTTTATATAAAGTTAATGTCATCCCTAATGATCAAATATACGATTTGAATAGTTCAATAAACAGATGGACAGTTACTAGTTTGTTTCAAGCATTATCGTTTGTCAAGTTACAAGTAGATTGGAACTGGATGGACGCACATATAAAGACTACAACCACATCTCACTTGCACTGGTCTGCTTTACGCAAACATGCTCAAACAAATTGAACAAATTGTTCCTTTGTTGATTGGGGTGCAGCCCAAATATATTTCACTTATAAATCTGATGCGTACCTCATACAGTATATCTTTGTAGCACAACTGAATAAGACAATTGTGTCATTGGAGCTGTTTTATTGTGCCATATTATCCGTTCTTGAGTTTGTCATCGTTTTGACCATTGACGTTAAGGGGGGATTCTCCTCGCATAGCATGGCGACACATAAATAGAACAACTGTCAATCTTCTAAACCAGTAAATTTAAATCTGATCTCTTCTGTAATACACCTGGTAGTTGAACATACCATAAAATTGGTGAGGCGGTGCTGTGAGGCGTGGCATTTTTATTCTCTATAGGTTACGGTTGTAAATGTAACTCGCTCACTGGCTGTTTAATGTCAAGGTATTTCATCGAGAACGAAGTTGGCTCGAACTTGACGAACTATTTTGTTAGAGAAGGAACAAACTTTAATGACCGGTTTAGGCCGATATCATTTGGCAGTGTGACCTTCAATGATTTAATCGATTATAAAGATAATCGTATGACCACGTGATGAAGTAAAGCTTCATTAGAAAATATATCCATCAAGCCATAAAGAAAAACAAATACATTTAACATTGGCATGCATATGTTATAGTCAACGTCATGGTACACTTTTAAATGAAGCTTTGGGTCTGAAGTTGGCGGTGACTGGGTGGTCAGGGTCTGATCCACAATGGTCCCAATAATAAGTGGCTCGCTGAAAACAGGACTCCTGGTCAACACCTGTAAAACCAGGTACATTTATAAGGCTTCCTTTAATAGTGTTAGAATTGTTACTGCTCTTAAAGTGACAGAATGATTTGTATTAATGTCGTCATGAATAATTGATATTGAATGGTGCTCAGACATGATTTATACTCACCATCTTTCATTAAATTGTCGCCTAATGAATACCAATACAAAGAGTTACAATTTAAACTCAGAAGGTACTTCTCTTTGACAAAATACCTGTATTCCTGTTTGTTTCTCCCCACGCGTCGAAGAACATAGGCTGTATCTTCGGATCATGTGGACATATGGGGACATGAATCCAGCACCCATACCCAGCTACCCGTAAAGATCCTGTACAAAATATAAAACAAAAGCCGCTGTTTAAACTTGACATAAGAAACACAACTATCAATCTGCCAAAATGTTATAGTCATTTCGAACGGTATTGGATCGTTCATGTTATTAATTACATAGGTTATGAAGTATGTCAAACTGACTCCATAAAGCTGAGGTTGTGTGTGTTATTTAAGATCTACCTGGTATGGAACGCCAAAGCGGAAAAAATTCAAGGTTTATAAATTTGACTCGCAGATTGTTTTTTTCATGCAAGATTATTTTATCGTTTAAGATTTTATTTTTCTTGTCCAAGATTTTATTATTCTTGATCAAGGTTTTACTTTTCTTGTCCAAGATTTAAATTTTCTTGTCCAAGATTTTATTTTTCTTGCCCAAGATTTTTTTTTCTTGTCCAAGATTTTACTTTTCTTGCCCAAGATTTTATTTTTCTTGCCCAATATTTTATTTTTCGATCCATGACTCACGTGACCTGTCCAAAATTCACGTGACCATTCCAAGATTCACGTGACCACATTATCTGATAATGTCGTTCAGGGGCGCACAATCAGTGTAACGCTGACATGTCAGTGCAGCGTAATCAATGACGTAACTATACAATATAATATAGGTC
>JARFOD010111034.1:0-15447 GCA_031763545.1 Mopalia muscosa
CCCTGGTGTTCGCAGAGCTAAAGGGTAATGGGAAGCAGATCTGTTTGTGATGTTCTGTATTTTTGTCCGTCGTCATAAAAGTGAAATACCCTTGAGTACGTTGTTAAACACTAATCAAACAAACAAACAAACCACTATGGAGAGCCAAGTCTGCTGTTATAACCTCAGTTGTCTCCACTCTATGGTGAACTAAATCTGCTGTTATGACCTCAGTTGTTTCCACTATGGGGAGCCTAGTCTGCTGTTTTAACCTCAGTCGTCTCCACAAGGTGAAGTCTAATCTGCTGTGGTAATCTCAGCTGTGTCCATGGTGGGGAGTCAAGTCTGCTGTGGACCTGTGGTAATCTCAGTTGTCTCTCAAGTCTGGCAATCTCAGCTGTCAGCTTTTGCTCACTGATCAAATATAACTACATGTATTTGTAATTGGAACTGTGAAGAGATTATTTCACTATCTGACATAAATTAAATGTTTAACTTTAAATAAAAGAGTGAAAGGCATTTTTCCATCTTTGGCAGGAAGGGTCCAGCAATTTGTTCTTGATAAAACAAACCAACAGCATGTTACATTATATTCAAATTGAGTTCTTTTCTGTCTTGGAACTTTTTTTTATTTTACTTGAATTTATTGGTAATTGGTTATTTTTAGTTACCCTGCTTAGTACGACTGATTGAACAGGGAGAGGTGAGCTGTAACATATCGACTTTCCGCTTCCATCAATCGCCTCTTCATATAGCTGCTTTCGGGGGACATGGCCATTGTGTTCAGTGGCTGCTTCAGCGAGGCTCTCAGATTCATAGACAGGTCAGTGGAAATAATTAATATTCTTATTTTACCTTACTCTAGCTTGCCTGCCTGAGAAGGTTGATATTGAAGGGTGAACTGAATGGCATGTCTATGATAGAGTTACCGACGAGTCGATTTGAGCAGACCCCATGTCATCTGGCAGCCTTTGCGGGCCATCCTCAGTGCCTTAACTGGCTGATACAAGCAAAGTCCAGTGTCAACGTTCAGGTAAAGCAGTCAACATTCCTATGCCTCATTGTATGGGACAGATTTCCTTTGAAGGTTATCTGCTATTACTTAGACTAATTGTGGTTATATGTAACATCATTGACAGACTTTATTTTGTACAACTAGCAGGGATTTATCTAGGAATTTTTTTCAGTGGGGCACTTGGGCCCACTGACCTTATTTCGGGTGGGGCATTCCAGGTCATTGTGGGCCGTAACGATTTGAATAGTAAATAGTAACGTTTGAACATGGTTGAACTAAGAAATAAAAATGTCTGGACTCTTCATTTTCTCAGATAGCTCAGGGATAATTTATGACAAAGGATTACCGTTTTCAGGCGTTCTGATTTGAGGTGTGCTGTCCTTTGCTTTAACACCGATCACTCACCTCAAATCAGAAGGCCTGCGTTTTACTTACTGCCAATAGTTGTTTACATCATAAGATAATTTATATATACTAAACTCATAAACTGGTGTCAAATCTTCTGACATGACAAGCTGTGAAAAGATCCATAGTAGATTTCAGAAAGAGTTTCCTTTACAATACCAATGGCTAAAAAAATAATTTATATTGTTTGAAGAGAAAAAAAACAAGAAAAATAACAAAATGTTTGTTTCTGGCTTTGGTCATACAGTAATGCAAATATATACCGGTGGGCCTATCTTTTAATTGAAGCTTGTTTTTAATTTAAATCTACTTAAAGAATTGTAGAAAATTTTAAAGGACAACTGTTTCATTGGGAACTATTCAACACAGTAACTGTTGACTATGTGGATCTAGGTACCGTCAATATAGCACATGCTTATAGCATAATTACTGTATTGAGTCATATGATGGCCATTTCCCAATAGAGAATAAATTCCAAAAAAAACTTCATAAATTTCTATTCGGGCACCCCAACTGTGCAATTTAATCAAACTGAAACGAATAAATGCACAGTAAGTATTTTAGAATTTCCAATTGAACATCTTGGAAGAAACCTAATGTCACAGGTTATAATAAGTTTCACACCTTTATTTTTTATCAGAAATGTATTTGTTACAAATGTTAAGCTGTATTAATCTTAAGAAATGTATTTGTTATAAATGTTAAGCTGTATTATACGATCAGACTGTGTCTAAAAGGCGCTTTTCACAAGGTAATGAAATTTGGACAATTTCCCAATAGAGAATAAATACCAAAAAATCTTCATAAATTTCTAATCGGGCACCCCAACTGTGCAATTAAATCCAACTGAAACGAATGAAAGCACAGTAAGCATTTTAGAATTTCCAATTACGACCAGACTGTGTCTAAAAGGCGCTTTTCACAAGGTAATGAAATTTGGACACCAATACCTTATGTATAACGATCAATCGATGGGTGAATTAACTATCGCTATCAGTCGATACAAATACCATTGTTACAGCCCTAGCAGGTAGAAGACCAAACTATTCTGTTATGTAGATGACTCCCCCTTTCACTTCTATGCAATAATTTTTTTATTTTCGTGGAAATAAAACATATTTTTAGAAATTCTTTTAATCACTCAAGGACACGGACAGAAGCCTTATCCGCCGGCAGACTTCGTGATTTTGAAATACTGCGCCCTGATGACCCAGCCGTAGTGATCTGGATGCGGCTTTTGTGAAAATTGTGCGGAACTGCCACAAAAACGCAGCCTAGATAAATCCCTGAACTAGTAAACCAAAACCGTTTGTCTGACAAGTCTAATATTGACACTCATGTCATAAAAACAGGATATAAGTTCGAACTTCTCCCAAATAAAGACTACCAATCTGTGCACTCTGCATAAACTAAACTACCTACAGAGATCCTAATGTAAAAGATTTGTGTGGATTATCCATGAGTTGTTTATTGTATAAGTAATACCTAAAAACTGTTTCCTATATACATATGATTAAGCAGCATTGTTTGTCTTGTAGGATTATTTAGGAGAAACTCCCTTACATAAAGCTGCCAGAACAGGAAGTTTGGAGTGTGTTAGTTTACTAGTCTCACAAGGTGCTAGTCTCAGGTAAATAGGAAACATCAAACATATCCAAACTTTAAGAATACGACAGGTTAATAATAATTAAAATTTAATTTTAATACAACTAGGTTGAGATTATCATAAATAGTAAGTTCCTATGTACATATTTTGAGCCAACCAGTTTAAGAGCTTACCTTAAGGTACATGGTAACTGCAATAAGATTTGTGTCTATAGCATCTTATAGTTCTTGTGTATGAGTTTTTACAGCAGATCTGAAGCAGTGATTGTAACAAATCAACATAATACATATCATGGATGTTTTATTAATGTTCAAGCGAAAAGTTTTGTTTCTTTTTATTTTATGTGTTGATTTTAATATAAATATTCAATGTTTTTGCAGCAATAAAAATTTTAATGGCCAGACCCCAGCTCAACTTGCTGTGTTGTGTAACTTCCCTGCATGTGGGCAGTATTTAAATCGAGCGATGGAGTTACAGAAACCACCTAAGGGAATATTCCAGGACATGTTACCTCCAGTGACGCATGCTCCAGCCCTTGACCCCGCCACATCACGCCTTATCCCTGACCCTCAACACTTAACCATCATCTCACAGGGTTTAAACGGAGGAACCATTCCACACCACAATGGTACCAATAGAATGTCCCATGAAATGGAGGATGACTCGATGGATACAGACGATGCTCCCGCTAATAAACAACACAATAGTACCCAGTCACAGTTTAATGGTTCAGGTGGGAGAGGAGATGCTGTATCTAATGGGGATGTCCTCATGGTAAATGGTATTTGTCAGAACCATATACCAGTGGCAGGACGCAAAAGAAGCAGGGAGGAAGTTGATGATGAATGTTTGAAAAGAATAAGAACTGGAGGTAAGATAGTCCTGTTAGAATTGATACCAAATTTCAATCTGCTTTATTCGTGTGTTTCTCATATGTCACATGTTGAACTGGCTCAACAGGATATGAAATGCTGAAATTTATAAGCATATTAATTAAAGGTATGCTGCCTTAAGTTGTTTGTTTCAATTTAAATTGCTCTGAGAGTCCTTAAACCTCATATGAATGCCTTTGCTCGCTTAAAATAATTACTGCTACATTACAACGGTTGATGCTTTTGAGTATCCATTGGTTATGTGTTTATAGCATTTCAATTCTGTTAACCTTTTTCACGTGTTTGTAAATTGTGTATTACATCTCACTATTAGTAAAGAAAACAACCCTTCAAAACAAAAACGTTCATGACACCTTGTGAAACAACTAAGTTTTCACTTCTATATATATAAATATATATTTTTTTATGTTTGATCCATTATAAGTTCATACATGTATTTGGCTTCAATTGAGAAGAAGTGATGAGAAAAAATTCAAATTTAAAAAAGAAGGTTTTTAATTAATTGTATTTTATAGGTTTAAGCAAAAAAAAAAAATGACATAAATTATTTTTTTTTACTGGTTTCAGCGACACACCATAAATAAACAAAACAAATTTCCATAAACTTACTAATTTGAAAGCTACTAAAAGTGTAAAGGACTTAGTTTGGGTGAAGCTGATGCAATATTCATGAGGGATCAGAAACCATAGATTTAATCTTTAAGTGGCATTTAGAAGTAGGTTATACATTAACACAGGAACGCTTATTATGGATTAACAACTTCTAGGTTTATTGGGACCACGTTTCAGGGTTGTTTCTTACACCGTTATTGACTTGACTTGATAACGGTGTAAGAAACAACGCTGACACGTCGTCCCAATAAACCCAGAAGCTGTTGATCCATAATTAGTGTTCCTGTGTTAAAACATAGATTTGTTTGTTGAGATGCCATAATAGGCCTACATTCACAAATAAAAAAAGGTTATCAATTATTTATGAATGAGATTTAATGTGAGACTTTGTGAGTTATTGCAATTGTTTCAAGAAGAGACAATGATTCTACAATAAGATAAATATACGAGACATGGCTGAACACAATACTGCTGGCATAGGTACCTTGTACATGTTCAGCTACAATTAGTGAGCGGCTTCTTGCCTCTTAAATTTTCTCAGATTTCCATCATTCAATAATCTCATTTAAGTCAAATACACGTTATACCAAATTTAATGGTCGTCTTTATTATATATACTACAATATTACCAAACTAACCAAATTAAATTATAAGTTTACTTTTGTAAAGAAAAAAAGTTGGAACCTCATTAAATCTGTAGAAAGTTTCACATTTTCGTTTGATGAAAATTTAGCTAATTCTGTAAATGGATAGTTATTTTCCTCAGCATCTTTTCTTTTGAACGGCTTGTCTTCTTCTTTAAGGCTTAGTTTATTTTTGATTTAAGATAATAACAAAAAAAATATTTGATGAAACTTCATTATCATAAAGATATCAAAGAGTTTACTTTAATGTTGTTTAATTCATTTTTAATTGCAAATGATGTTTACCATGTAATAATCTTTTTGTTTTCAGGGTTCTTCCTTTCTTCATGAATTTGATGATTTTGAGCTATTTTAAAAAAGTGTCCGGTCATTTTCACAGAGTTTCCTCTAGCTTTTATTCTCAAATTATGAGAATTAGGACAAATCATGTAGTTTTAAAGAACATTGTTGTTGTTTACCAAAATTTTTGTTCTTTTTTTATTTGTTAGAGGAAGCTCTGGAAAGTGAGTAATCAGTGTGTGTAAAAGTTCAACTTCTGAGAAATGATTGAATATATGTGGAGTGGGAGTGAAGTTCAGAGTATAGAATAAATTTGTAGTTTGTACTGTTGTTATCATGATACAAAAAACAAGTATCTCCTTTGATCATTTTGTTGTAGACCAAAGATTAGCAAGTCAATAATGTAAATATACTGAAACATTTTATATTTGAACTTTGTGACAGTGAACTTAAGTCTTTCTTGACTTTATAGTCATTTTAATTTTTATTTAATTGGCTTAATTCAACAGTTATAACATTCAAATCCTAATCAAAAAACTTAGCTTGACTTTATTTCTCTGGTCTACTCCAGTTGTTGGACAAAGAATTGTTGAAGTTATGAGTTTTGGACTGGAAGCTTATTTTGTAGTCTATGAAATATTTGTTTCTTCAACAACTGTTGTAATTTCAGTGATCTAAACAATTTCACATGAATAACAGATTTTAAGAAAAACACAGTAATTAAGTTATGAACAATTTTTTTGAAAGAAAAAAAATCTTACTGGTCTCTCAGCGCTTATGGGCCTTTCAGAGATTTGAGGCCTCTCACTGCCTCTGTGAGGTTAGTGGCATCTCAGATCTTAAGGGCCCCTCCAAGATTAGGGTTACCAGTGATACCTAAATCGAACAAAAACATTTCATAACTTTGCTTTAAAGTTTAATACCCAGGCGTAGTCAAATACTTGTCAAGATATCATGGGTTTAAAACCGCTGTCTGTCTGTGTTACAGTTTATAATGTGCCACTTTATTCAATAGAATCATAGCCCCCACAAACTTAACCTTCAGATAATATCATGAAATCGCTTGTGCTGTAATCTTTTCCGGCATAACCTCAAAATCGGTTCTCAAAAATTTAGTGAGATAACCATCCTAACATATGCTGCTTCTTTGCTGATTTTGTAATACATAAAAAATAAATCAGTCCTCTTAAAATAAGTTTGCATCAACTTAGGAAGAGTCCGTTCTGTCTGCTCTCCTCAACAGCTCAGCCCTGAATGCCCCTCTCTACCTTTCCTGTTACCCTAATGGTCTTTGGACTAAGGGTCCGTTCTGTCTGCTCTCCTCAACAGCTCAGCCCTGAATGCCCCTCTCTCCTGTTACCCTAGTGGTCTTTGGACTAAGGGTCCGTTCTGTCTGCTCTCCTCAACAGCTCAGCCCTGAATGCCCC
Organism: Mopalia muscosa; assembly: GCA_031763545.1. Lineage (NCBI taxonomy): Eukaryota > Metazoa > Mollusca > Polyplacophora > Chitonida > Mopaliidae > Mopalia > Mopalia muscosa. Next base: position 6,861 of record JARFOD010111034.1, read on the forward strand.
TCTCTACCTTTCCTGTTACCCTAGTGCTCTTTGGACTAAGGGTCAATAAGAAACTGATCTATTTTGATTATGTCTTTTGATTTTCCTGTCTTTGTTTCTTTACCAGTGGTGATTTTCTTCACTAATGGGGCTGGCATGTCATCATGAGTGAAATAACCTTACGTATCTATGGTATATTGAACTCGATCAACAAATAATAAGAAAAAAAAAATAAAAAAATGCAACCGCCACAAAAATCACCAAAAACAAGTTTATACATGTAATATGAAAAGAAATGCACCATCCTGTGAAATCAGAACTGATCTTACAACATAGTACTCTCTAATCAGTGACTTTTGTATTCATGTAAGGGTCGTGGAAACTTTATTTTGGACTCCAATCCAAAACTCATAACTCTACATCTATTTGAAAATCAGGAACATGAGTTTTCTCATGTGTAAATTATGAATGTAAAGCTCATTATTTTATTTTCACTCTGTTTGTTTTAATTGTTTGTTAATTTGTATCACATACAATCATTTCATCTATGTTTTATTTATTATCTCATGTTCATTAGTCATCATCATTCTATTTACCACGCATAGGCCATCTTACTTACATCATACCTTTGTATATTTTACCCTGCATTCTCTGATTTTTTATCGTTTTCATTTTGGGGCCATTTAAACATCCTTTGCTCTGCTAACTTGTGCATAAAATATAATTGCTTCAGGGGTCATACAAAACAAACCTCATCAATGATTTTACTTTTGTCTTAGTTGTCTGCAAGTAGTTTCCTTTTTATTTGCATCTTGTTTTTTTTTTTCTTTTCTTGTCTTATAAATGCTTGTTTGCTTTTTTTTGTTTTTTACTGCAATGCATTTTTGATTAAATTATGACCTTGAAATATGTAATTTCATCTTTAAAAAATATTGTTACCTTTTTAAAGTTTTTGAAGAAAAAAACCCAAACATTTTTTTGAAGCTTTTTTTTTGCAATCTTGCAATAACAATATTTTGTATTGAGCTGCATTATTATTATTAACATGTAGATGACCCTTGGATCTGCTTGTTTTTGTTTTTGTTTTTTTCTTGTTATTAACTTTTATTATTATTGTTTTATGTTTCAATTAATTCATAAGCCTATGAAATCTTTCTTTAACGGTTTTCCAATAAACAGCTTCATGATCCAGAAAAGCCCAATATTTGCTTTGCTTCTACTTTCTTCTCTGGCTTTGATATCCAGTTGATTATTTTACCACTGTCATAAAAATGCACTTGTACAAATTATTACCCAATAATATTTTATTTTACATGATAACAAGAACAACAAAAAAGCTTGTATGCATAAGTGCAATTTATGACCAGAATTTTGGATGGAGAAAAAAAAATTTGATGCACACTTTTATGTGCAAGAGGTTATCATATAGCTTGCGAAACAAGCCTATTATTGAATAAGGCATTTTTACGTTTCTGCCTTGTTCCCTTGTGTTATGGTCCAGTCTTAGCTAGAAATGATCCACAATGTGCAAAGTAAAGTACTTTATTATCCATTAACCCAATTCAGTGTTCTGATTGGTCAATATTTAAGGGCGGTAAAAGAGAAAGTTTTGGTCTACTACAGTATGCCGAATTGTTCAGTGGGAATCACAGTATGTGAATGAAATATGTATGTTTTATTTGTAAATCCATAAAAATTTAAATCAGAAAATTTGATGCCCAGGGTATTGTTCCACAAAGTGATGTAGGCTTATTTTGACCTTTATAACCATGAATGATGACCTTATTCAGTCAAATCTTTCAAATGAAAGCAAATATTGATGGAAAAGACAACCAAAAAAAAAAAAAAAACCAAAAAAAAAAAATGGTAGTCATAAAAAAAATACATTTCAAATTTATTTACAATATCTTCTTCGTCTTGTAAAATTGGTGAAGTCAACTTTATTGGTTAAATTATTTCATCTAAAACTGAAATAATAATATAGTGTTTATAACTATTTATATATTTTTTTTTTACTTGGGATCTAACGATAATATCAAAATTTTACTATTATTAAAAAACAGTTTATATATTCCGCCTTCTCTTTCATCTGCTTTACACACTTCCACTTTCATCAGTCACCTTAACATTACCATTGATTTTATTTCTTTCTTTTTTTTGGCCATCAATTTACATTCATTAATATGTCTTTCATTTACAGGTTTTGGAAAAGATGGATGAGTCAATTGTTTGCAAAGATGACAATTTAATTATTTTAGAAACTTTTCAATGTTGAATTAATAAATACAAAACTAAAAGAAAATGAAATTATATCCCTTAAAACTGCATGTAGACTGTTCTTCTCAAGCCACATGTACATGCAGATTGTTCTTCTCAAGCCACATTTACATGCAGATTGTTCTTCTCAAGCCACATGAACATGCAGATTGTTCTTCTCAAACCACATATACATGCAGAGTGTTCTTCTCAAGCCACATGTACATGCAGATTGTTCTTCTCAAGCCACATACACATGCAGAGTGTTCTTCTCAAGCCACATGTACATGCAGATTGTTCTTCTCGAGCCACATGTACATGCAGATTGTTCTTCTCAAAGAACGTGTTTTAATTTCCTTCTGAAGCCTGCATGTATAACCTTAAATAACATGGAACTGGTCTTCTTTAAACCACATGTATATTGCTATGATTACAAACATGTTTATACTGTTTCATTCCAAACAACATTCATATACTGTTTAAACTGAAGCCATATGAATACTTTTTTTATAATGTTTGATTCCATGCCAAATGCATAATGTTTGATCCGAGGCCATATGCATAATGTTTAAATGTTTGATCCGAAGCCATATGCATAATGTTTCATTCGAAGCCGTATGCATAATGTTTGATCCGAAGCCATATGCATAATGTTTTATTCGAAGCCATATGCATAAAGTTTGATTCAAAGCCATATGCATAATGTTTGATCTGAAGCCATATGCATAATGTTTGATCCGAAGCCATATGCATAATGTTTGATTCGAAGCCATATGCATACTGTTTGATCCGAAGCCATATGATTATTGTTTTACCATAAACCAGAGTCATGATGTTTTGACTGAAGCCACATGCATACTGTTTTCCACAAAATTGCACACATACTGTTATATCGGAAACCACTCTGATGCTGTTGTATCCAAAACAACATGAATACTGTTTGATCTGGGGCCATATGCATATGGCTGTATACGCATCCGCACGAAAACTGCTTTATCCTGGCCACATTAATATTGTTTGATCTGAAGCCACATTAATACTGTTGTATCCAAGCCACATGAATACTGTTTGATCCGAAGCCTTATGCATACTATTTACCTAAATCCACAAGCACACTGTTTCACCCATAAGCACATGCATATAGTTTTCTCTGAAACCACATGTATACTGCATTATCCGAAAACATAAGCGAAATGTTCTACCCCAAATCACAAGTTTAATGCTCTACCCTGAAGCACAGATATACAAGTCCACACTACAGCATGAGAATAGTTATAAATTATTAAAATCCATCAATCATATGTGATAATTCTCAATGACACAAGCAGCACCTCCATTCTCAACACATTTTCTTGAATATCACATTTTTTTGATCACCACTTTAGTTAATAGTGGCTTTTTCTGTTCAGGAAACTCAATCTTTGCAAACTGATTCATCAATGTTTTCCACACTTTACTGAATGTTTATTTAGAGTATGTGAGGTATAGTTATGAATTGGGGTGAGCCTATGGGTTGGGAGGTTAAGGAATAAGCAAAAGCTACCATCCAGTTAACTGATACAATTCTTCAGTTCCATTTACATGGTATTGTTATGGCTACAGGTGACTAGCTACATCACCTGTCTGGAGTTAAATTTCCCATTGAGCTTTTTAGATTCTGTTGGCGTCAATTGTATACATATGTTGGATGCCCTCTTTCGCTGCAGAGCCATTGAGAAGGGTAGTATCTACAGATTGGGAGGCGGAAAGTGCAATACTGAGTTCCTACACGGCGGTTCTATCATTATCCACGGAGCCACTGAATTTACCACTCCATTTAAAGACGACCACTGATCATAGAAGCCTGGATAACTTTCATAACTGGGCATTTATGTGAAACTTGGACCAGTTTTCAGGAAAGTGTTCCTAGGAATCCTAGTTGTCCATGACGTCAGAGATTCAATCTCCTGCTGGGTGTACAAATATCATCAACAGAATAATAACCATATTAGCCAATGGGATCAAAGTACCGCCTGTTATTCTCCCAATACATAGACTCTTGATTTGTTAACTGCTGATTGGCAATTTACTTGGTTGCCGGGATTTTATGCACAATATTCCTTAAAAGTTGGATTAGTTGCTTTTATTATATCCGATAAAAAATGCTAACAAACAAAAATCAAAACAGAAGGAATATACTGTATGATTAATCATAGCCTTTGATTATACATGAAGTATTTATTGTAGAAGTGCGAAACTAACCAAGATCGATTACGCGATAGCTTTGAATGTATAAAGATGCAATCTGATTAAAGCAGTCCTTGCAGTTATGGTTGAGTTAGCCTGAGTCTATTCTCATTTTCCATCTATAATAATGAATACTACATGGTGTTGGAAAGCGGATTTTGACAGAATGACTGAACGTTTTAAACCCCCACAATCTGTCACTGGAAGGGAATCTCTGCGAGAATGGGAGACGATGGAAACAGCGATTTCACTGTATTTGACTGCTTCGAGTGTCTGCGAAAAGGACAAACACGTGCAATGTGCCATGCTGCTGCATTGTATCGGGGATAATAACTGATATTACAGGAAGAAACCTTTTTCAATATGTCATGGGAATTCGCTTATTGTGTGTTACATTGATTTAAACAAATAACTGTGCCTAGTAAATAAACTAATGAGACGTGACGATTTTATTTGATGGTGATTACTTCCATCCTAATATAACTATCTGGAACAAATCAATTGGAAAATCTAATGCAATTTGACGTTTGGGTAACAGACAATGATGGGATGTTCATTGAAACCAATTAACCAGGCTGTTAAAAACATCACAAAAAGGCAAGAGTTGGTTGAAGGTGTATCTGCTATGAAGATAGCAGTCTATCTACCATGTGCATGATGAGCGTTCCAAACACAAGAATACCCAGATGAGATCAGCACTAAATGGCATATGTATCTCTAGATCGTAGCTTTACTAGAAACAGGAACGTAATTATGGGATCACTGTAAACGAAGAAGGCTGGATTTTATTTGGACATTTCATTAATTTTTTTTTACATTTTCTGGGAAATTTTAGGTAAACAACGCAATGATAATTAAATTGGCAAAATTTAAAAAATCAAAAACTACAGGTACTCTTTGGCGAATCTATTACCTTTGAATGAGAATAATAAAAGTCAACGACAAATCACCACCAGAATGTAAATAGAGCCCACACACAATACCACAAATGAATTGTTACTGTTATAGGCCTACAAGCAAACCAGTTAAAATGTTTATTATATACTTTAAAACTGTCATTCTTATTCAGAATGACTGTCTTGGAAATTATCAGAATGTGCCTACAAACTCTTATATACCCATTCAATCAAAATTATTTCTTTCAGTATTTTTAGAATCTTTTTCCATGGGTCATGTAGATTTACATAGGATTTCTGAGCCTTCTTCGTTTACACCTGAGGTAGTGTATCTATTGGGAATAGAGGGGGGGAGAGGGGGCAGTCGGGAATGAGCTACGTTACAGCCCGTGTACTAATCAAATCTCATTAAAGATATCAACTTGTTCAGCTTCTAGTTAGCAATGGATCTTGGATAACCTTAGAATCTTGCAAGAAGAAAACAAAAATACTTTTAACTTTTAAAAAGATTTTTGGGGTAAATTATATGTGTCTGGTGTCAATAATAAATGTAATTATTAAGTATTATCCAGGATCTATCATAAAACCAGTTAATGTCTTGTCAATGTTTTCTGTTTCAGGAACTTTTCAGATACCGATTGACTTTTTTCCAACACAGACTCTCCCATAACTGTTTATAGCTAAGTTTTGGAAGTGTTGACTACCTGTCCAGAACTTACACTGTTACCTTGATAAGCACAATAGATTCACCACACTACAAGCTCTTCCACTCACTTACAAGTGCCCATGATCTGTAGAGGAAATATAGCAGGTTTAATAATTTTAGTCTTTTAAACTGGTTGTAAGTTTGATTTCACATCTTAAGTCCCATTGAAATAATACGTCAACCATCAAATAATATTTTTACCACATTAACTTAGTTAATACTGTTTTTTAGGCCTTCAGAGCTGAAGAATAATACTGTGAAAATCAACAAATTCCCCATGAACAGATTTATAACCTGCACAAGATACATGTATAAAGCAATGAGTTTGTTTTGACCTTGACTTGGTCCAAATGCATCTACGTAGTCAAATTGATGGACAGATTTGCAAGAGGGATTATGGTTCGGCCCTATAATGGGTTTTTTTTTCTCCAATTTTAGTATAAAGAAAAGTGAGTGATTAATGGGTATAATGTAAATTTATTTATTTGATTGGTTTTTATTGTCATCCTTAAGGTTATTTCACTTATATGATAACTTTGCCTTGCTGGTGTTTGTTGGGAACTAGGAAAAAAACATATTAAGAATAATCCTGTAATATCTGCAATCAATGGAATCTCTGGTTAAAGGGAGGATAAGCAGTCTAATGTTCATCCTACTGAACTTTGACATGACACCAAGCCCAATGTTAAAACAATCTTGAAAATTTATAGAAAATCAAATTATTCTTTTCTCTTTAAAATAATTGGAAAATCAATATTATGGTCAGATGTATCTAGAAAGTTTTTTTCAAATAGTAAATACGATTAAGATTGTAAAAAAAAAAAACACTTTCCGCTTATAACCCAGTAATTTCAATCATGTACTTTATGAGTGTCTGTCATTACCACTTAAATTAGGCCCATTTAACCCCACCCTTTTAATTCTGTAAAGCAATTAAAAAAGATATGCAAGGGGATCTCCGTCAAAAGTCTGAATGCTCCTTAACATATTGTATATGTATCTATATACATATATCATTTTATTTTCTGAGGGTAAATACATATAAACACAAATTATCTCTGTCAGTTTAAAATAAACTGGTCTCCCCAGATGCCTTCATAACAAATTAATTGAATGTAATAAAAACATTACAATATACAGACAATTTTATAACAACATATATATGCGAACAATATGGTGGGATGGTTAGAATTTTTAAAGTGCATAAATATACATGTATTTACAGGCTGTTTAAGGATAAAATAGTGATGTAAAATTAAACAAAATAAAATAAAAATGTAAAATATGATAACATAATGGTCTATATGTGTATCTTGATTAACTCCTACTGTATATTGACTTTCAGTGTGTTGCAAAGAGCACATTTTTTCTCATCCTCGCATGCAGAGTTAATGACAGCAGATTTGCCCACACAGCAAAATTTGTCACAAGGATTAATACAATGTATAGGATTATGACCTCAGGGAGTGCTGAGTCAATAATATAGCACTTAGATTGTCTTCAAGAGGCATAATTCAACAGGTTTACACACATATAGACTTTTGGCAAAGATTCTCTTCTATAAATAAGCTTTTATTGCTTTCCCTTTCCACACTACAAGTATAAATAGCAAGTTGTATATGTAAAAAAAATAACCATTGACATTTATGTTCAGTGATACATATTTAATTTAACTGTAAATCACTTTTCACTTAAATTTAAACGTTATTTGTTTATTTCTATATTCATAAAACAGGGACATCCATATACAAAACATTCAAAATAAATATTTCACCCATTCCTGATTTTCAAGGCATGTAAGTATTGGACAAGCAGTGAACGTTGCTCTACAATTAGTTATTAATAGAATTGAAAATATTAAAAAAGAAGTTTCAATCAATATAATCAGGTATCATATAGGTAGGATGTAGGGAGAAATAGTTTTTTTGTATTCATTGTAAATCAAATAAATTTTTTCTAAATTTATGCTCTTTCAATGAAATTAACTATTAAAGGTGAATTTGGACAGTGACTACATAGCTATTATACTGTTGTTAAATTTCTTTAAAATAAGCATATTTTTTTTTATCATACAATGAGTCATGTGTAACATTTGCCTTAATTTTCTTTTCATATGTTTGATGAATGTTGTAGAATAGCTTCTGTTTTAATTGATAATAAGGTCATATTTTTTAATTAACCATTTCGTATTATCAAGACAAATCGGCAAAAGCATAAATTTAGCATTTTTTTATGTAGTTGAAATTTCTTTGTGGATTCCGTCCTGGATGACAAAATTTGTAAAATGGCTGGGTATTCTGAAATCCTCAATGATCATATATTAACATTCCTTTGAGATACACATTTACTTATTTGTTTAGAGCAATAACATAAAAACAATGATCATGTAAGTGACTGTTTGTGATGACTGATCAGCACACATCCTAGATTAATGCACCCAGATTCATTGACAAAATAGTCTGATTCATACATGTATGATACATGTCAGTGAGATGTTTGTGCCATTTTTTATCAGTACAGATGT
>JARFOD010111045.1:0-13443 GCA_031763545.1 Mopalia muscosa
AATTTAATGATCATATTCATAAGTATGTTGGTTCTTTAGTAGACATTTTTGAATGATTAAAGACATTTGTACTACTTCAAATCTTTCAAAACAAAACGCATCAAAAATCAAGGGAGACAACTAAACATGTAGGTCACAAAAACAAATCGGACCCCTACCGTGGACAACTTTTCAATGGAGGCCCTTATCAATGAACACAAAAAGTTAAAACTTGTTGAAAATTAAAGTGTTTATTGTTAGCTTTAAGTCAGTTTTGACCAGTAAAGAACGAGGTCCAGATAAAATTGGTATACCAGCTATGACGTAAAGGCATGTTGTAACAATGCTATGTTCATTGTCTGCCAAAGCACTAACATCACAAAGTTCTTGAAATAATGGTTTTAACTATTTTTCAGCTCTTCCAATTTTGCCTGTAGTTTGGTATCTACAGAAAGCATTGTTTCCTTATTCTTGACAGTACGTCGAAGGCTATTTGCTTTAGCAATGCAACTAAAGTTTCTTGTTTGTTCAGCTTTTTCTGAAAGACTGTCTGCAGATTTCTTCATTTATTGTATGTCCTTGGCAAGACATTTACGTTATCCTTCAGTTCAGAAATTTCTCTGTTAACAGTTTTTCTTTTTAATCCTTTTTCAGTTTCTTGCTTCTTTAAAATCTGTTCATCTAAGTAGGCATAATATTTTGTCTAGCCCCTGCCACAGAGAGGAGGTGGAGTTTGTTTATCTGAATATTAACTACACCCCCCCCCCCCTCCCCCCCCCCAACATGTTCAATGTAATCATTTATTGCTCTCAGGGAAACATAAGAAGCCTCCTTAAGATTTTCCCCTTCAATTTGTTTATTTACAGAAAAACCTCTTTCGACAGAGGCCTGTCCATGAGAGAGCAGTAATAATGGCTTGACAACTGACCACAGATCTTTATAACTATCCGAATATGCCATGTTAGCATACAGAAGACTATTTACTCTATTCAATGTAGAACTAAACTCTGCAAAGTCTGTGCATTTACTAGACACCAAAATGTCCCAACTGTCTGATAACCTCATCACATTTCGCTTCATCCACCTTATTAGCCCCAACAAGGATTCTTAAAGTTTGTTTCAATTTATGTTCGGAGTGTTGCTTGCCTAGCTTGCTAGCCATATTTCGAAGATCAAAAAATGTCAAATTTCTAACTAGGGAATATTTTATTGGTGACTTGTCAACAAGTTTTTTGATCACACTTTACAAAAACTGCTTACACTGCGTTCTGAAGTCCAGAACTTGGAGGTCACTGACTTTCTCTTTCAATTCCAGATCATTAATAGCAGATTCTGCTTTGAAACCTAACTTGACGTTTTTAATCTCACACTGAACTTTTTTGCCACTGAGATCCAACTTGGCTAAAGCCTGTGGAGTCATTTATTTTATTATTTCAGGTTTAATAAACCTTTCCAGTAAGTTTTTGTGTATTCTTTCTAAGTCTGTGCTTAGAAAAGGAATCATTGGCTTATCTGTCTGGTATAATGTCAGGAAAGGCTGAAGTTCAGCTGCAATGGACTTGAAAGAGGCTAGCTTTGCCAATATACATTTGTCATTTGAACAAGTTTTTACGACATCAAATGACTTTGTCTTGAGATCTTTCATTGTCTTTTTGCTGTACGACTTGAACATATGCACAAATATTTTGCCAAATTTTTAGAGTCCGTTCTACAACTGGCAAGTTTTTTAGCCAACGATGTTTGCAGAATTTTAATGGGAGAATTTCACCATCCTTTGTACCTACAAGTGTAACATAATCTTCCCTCCTTGCTGGGGAACCTTTCAACAAGTAGTACAGACTAGAGAGAAGTTGATCAATTCTCTATTCAGATGCCGCGACACCAGCTTTAAAGGCATTGTGTAATGTGTGGACTCCACAGCTCCCAATGTTTAACATAGATGTGTTAAAATCTCTCTTCATTTCTGCATCTAGTTTCTCATAAAAGGCCCAATTTACATTGGGACCGTCCATGGACACTTGCAGGTGTCTAGATAGAGCCAAGTCATGGGCAGATTCGCGAAAATGATTCATTAAATCAGTAGCTGTTGCATGCCCAATAAACTGTGAGGTGAAACAACGTGTGTTTACTTGATCTCCTTCCCATATCCTCACATGCTTTTGCAAATATGGTGAAATACCAAAACAAAATAGGTATCTGCATTTACTTTCTCCACAAGCGAACTTTGCTGCTATCTGACTGTCAGGAAACATTCTTTTAAACAGGTTACTTGAGTCTTCGCTGGACTTGAAAGAATAATGAGAGTCAACAAGCATTAAGTCCCCAAATAACTTCAGATTCCAAGGAATCCTTACGGGTAACAAATTCTGAAATGGTTGATGTAGATCTGCAAGGAGTATGAGCAGAGATACGTGGTTGCTGAAAAAATAAAAAAAAAAACATTTTTTTGGATAATCTAGGTTTTTAAAATAGCTCAGTAAACCAATCATTTATCAACAAAGACATAAACAAAAAAAATCCCATGAATATTCATTAGGCCTAGGTAAGTACTAATTGTTTTTTTGCTACTTTGGACAAACTATATTATTTTTCACATTGAAATATATAACATTCCAGCTATGTTTGGTCTTTTGTATACTGATAGAACTTCAATACTTTAATTTTATTTAGGCCTACGTATAAATAATTCACATTATCCACGATTTTTTTAAAACAACTTCATATATGATATATAAACGGTTTTATAAATATTTACCTACTTACTAATCATCTATTTGTTTTGTTTTTACCAATATGGCGTGATTATTATCAATTACTCACCCTTTCTGAAAACATCAGCTTTCATCGAAAACGAAACTGTTATCTTACAACCCGTTGTTTTGGCTTTCTGTTCCATCAATGCCCTGTGTTTTGCGCCTCTCTGATGACTACTGAGAGCAGTCGCCCATATTCGAAACGTCAAACTCTTTCATGCAGACTTTACACCTCGCGCTTTGTTTGTGATTGTCCCGCTCTAATCAATCGCTGTAGTGCGGATTGTAAAGTCAACGCTCATTGAACAAGCACTTTCCCGCGGCATTTCACTCACAACACAGGTCACAGTTCAATTATTAAATTAAGATGGCGAGGTTTGGTTCGAAATGCCAACAACTAAGCACACTCCCGTCACAACAGTTTAACGCACATATAACTTCCGTGGGGGCTATATTGATTGTTTAAACAGCCGTTCCCAACACTTTATGTTAATAAGGGGAAGTAACCTATGTCGCAAAAGTTGGACACACATTCTGAATACCCAACATGATTACCCCCCCTACAAGCAGCTATTGAATATTTATTTTGATCACGTGGGGTACCCTGTCCTCAGAAAAAAGTGACTATCGATTCATTTAAAAGGGATACGAGCAGAATGAACCAGTGAAAAAAAAAAGTCTTTCTTATTTTAACGCAGAACATAAAAAATCAGAAACATCAAGAAATATATTTATTTTCCATGACTTTTAAGGACTCATATGTCATTTTCCATGACATTTAAGTACTTTTAAAAACTGAAACTAAACTCCAGGACTCTCCAGGAATTTCAGGAGCCGTACGAACCCTGGCAAAATGTAGTTTGTACAGCCAGTCGATCAAGGGAACATATCCCTACCTTTCACAGCGCCCATCGCGAAGCGAAATTTTTCCCAGTCTGACGTCGAACCAAGAACCAAGCTCATTTCTATCTAGATTTTAGCAAATTCACCTCATCGATTTTGGATTTATCAATATGGTTTAAATAGCCATAACTGAAAATTGTGTAACCATAACACTAAAGGATAAGGCAATTGTGTCAACATAATTTTACAAACAGATGATTCATGATAAACGACTAGACTTCCCTGGCGAAGGAATACAAGGTGTAACCCTTTTTATTGTGTACAAAAACAAATGAAATTAAACCACAGCCCCATTTTTAAATAAATTTATATTTCAGTAGAAATGTAAAATGAACAGTTGTCTTGAAACCAACGCTTTGTAAGTCGTTTTTAGTTTTATTTGAATTAATATTACAAGTTACATTTATATTTCAAATTAGATTGCAATTCACGTCGGCATTTAAGAGTCAATAAGAGGGATACGGCAACCAAAGTCAAATGGCTACAATTTAAACTGTATGCAGCACCAGGGTGGCTGTATAAAACGGGAATACAATCCTTAGAACGTAGAGATAGATTTGAGTGTTTTAACCAAATTCAACCCTGATGCTTGTATATTATTTTGTTTTAGTAAAATTGTATATTGGATTTCCTGTCTGACAACAAGGACAGTTAGGAAACAAATTCAACTTGATAACGTATTTAAACTTTTTATTTTTTCAAATCATGTTTTAGTGAACATTTAGTAATCACAATAATCTGGCGTACGGGATGTGTTTTAAAATTACCCAGTATAATTAACATAGTGATTAAATCAACATACATACATGTTACATTAAACGTGACCCTCTTCTCCTCTGTCCATCTAGTCAGAGACCCGTCCTGATTCCCAAGACACACACATGATTTCCCGTTCAGTGATTTTGGGACGGACGGAATTGTCGATTGTAAACCGGCGTTTTTTCCACAGTTCGGTGACCAGGTAAGTGTTGGACTTGGATTTGCATCCCCCACGTTACAAGTCAGGGTAAATGTTTGTCCTGACTCAATGGGTTCTTCAGTCAAATAACCTGTCAGACTGAGACCACTGCGAGGAGGATCTGGAAATAAAGTTAATTTATATGTCTTTAGTCACCCGTTCTCCAAAATGTTTTCTTCGACAACTTGTTGTGCGATAGGTAGGCTACGTTTTATTCTGTCAATGGAAATTGATTGACAATATTTCAACCATTTTTTGTGTATTGATAACAGCATACACAGTTTTTATATAAAAACTTGGTTCTTATAGGTTGCTTCATCATACTAATCATACCATGGGTTTAGCATATGTTGTTAGGTCAACAGCAATAATTTTATTTTATTTGCTAACATTAACGATCGTTTGTAGCACAAAAAAAAAATTATTTGTTTGGTTTGGACAAGTTTTTGCCAATAGCTGAGGGAAACTTGTCAAAGACTAGATAACTTGTTCTAACTAATAAGTATAAAAGACGAACGCCAGTGCCCTGTTGATGGCAAAATACATGCTGAAATATTAATTGAACCACATGTCTAATAATGTATAATTTACCTGGTTTGTTTTTTTCTAATTGTAGTAATATGACCTATTCATTATATGTATGAATTACAATACTTGTGCATTATGTTAAACTATTCTTACATTGAACATTGAGTGTGTAATCCTGTGACTGCACTGCAGTGTCCGTTACTCGGTTGATAGCTGTACAATACAGGTTAGCCCTGTTATCCTCTGGTGTGGCTGTAAACGATTGTGACTGAGTGGTGACCTGTGGCGTGGTGGACGACTGGTTACAGAGTGATTGCCCAGTGGTTATATTCCTCACCGCTGACCCCTGTCGCTGGACGTACCACCTGATACATGCCCGGGGTTTGCTGGGAGAGGTGGTACAAGTAAAGGTGGTGGAGTCACCGGCTAATACACTGATCGGTCTAGTTTCCAGAGTTACACTGGTTACCATCACTGAAAAATGATTAAATCCAAACTTATATTTACGGAAAGATATTAAATAATATAAATGATTCAATTGAATTCAAATAAAAAGACTTATAGATATAGCCTGCATATCCATGTCATGATTAATATCTTGTCCACATGTCCACGATAGTCACCACACAATCAATGCGCTAGGCTTATTTCTCGCAACATCTCTGAAAATGAGAATAACCGTATCGTGTAATGGTAATGGTTTGTCTACATACTTTAAATGTTACAGTTATTTCACCCAGATAATTGCACGTTAGACGGAGGAGAACAAAAACACAATCATATTAACACAGATAAGTATGTCGATAGCCTTAATTGTTTCAGTACTTGTTACACAGTCTGTCGTCATTTAGCACATCCAAACGGAATAACAAAGTGGTTTATGGGTGTTACATTTATTTTCGTACCTTTAACACTGAGAGAGACGTCTTGGTTCGTTGAGCCTGTGGCGGTATTACGTGTACATCTCCAAGAAAACACCTCCATATCTACTGTGACGTTATGTATGGTCAACTTGTACACTTCTTCATTGTTAACTCCTTTCTCACATCCACCAGAGAACCCAACTGGTGAGCCTTGTGAAAGAGCTAGACTGGAATCACAGGTTCTGCTTGTGAAAATATTTTTGAATGTGGTTCCATCGGTAACCCGATCCCAGAAAATCGAATCTCTGTTATTATCGACTCTGTTTGTAATACACTGGAGAGTGAATGGACGACCCGACACAACGTTATCACCAGGCGGTGTGATGGATAGAGTCAGCGTGTCTGTGGAAGAAAATAATTGGTTCTTTTGTGACCTTTTCAAGATATATTCTCCACTTTATATCTTGTCCAATTCAGAAATGTGACTAGCCATTCGATGAGTATAAACGCTATCAAATAATTTTTATCTGAAGCCGGTAACATGTCATAAGAAGTATTTATTGCTTTCTCATAAATGACACTGAATAACTCCATTACTTTATTATTCGAATGTGTACACTAACACATGTTACTCCTGATATAAGATTTGTTCAATGTGATATGGTGTTTTAAAATGTTTTTCACCAAACACCTTTAGAGAAAGTGCGGCCTTTCCACTCGCTGCAGACAAGTATCGACACGCGCGGCCATGGGTGTTTTTTTAAACTTGAAAGTCGGCATGTTTATAAATCCCCAAATTAACTAGATTTTACCCTGCAAGATATGAGAACCATGTATAGCAAAAAGCTCCAGTTCCTTAGCTGTGCTTGAAACATTCTGCTTTGAATTATAAGCTTAAGAGAATATAATACCAGAAGTCAATAAAGCAGAACTATGAAACCGAGTCTCAGGGGCATTGTGACCAGACCAGCGCTGATTACTTACAAACATTCTGAAGTATTTGCAGCACTATTTACCCCGAGTACTTCGTAGCAGGGGTATAATTATTTTCCAATAAATGTGGTAACAGTTGATGTTAATTGTGTGAGGATTCACTTCCGGATACATTTTTTTATGGGAAAGCGAAGAACCACATAAAATGAAATCCCCTAATACACAAATGAGTAATTTACTAGGACCAACATAAACAAGATTGCTGTTACCTTGTAATAGATCTTTAAAAACTGTAGGCTCTAAGCCTTGAGGATATTTATTTCTTCTATATTGGTTCAAAAATTAGAGATGGGACATACCACATTTTCCGAATCGCTGTACCAAATATCTTTTATCTTTTTATCTTTTTACCATATCTGGTAATCTTAAAGTGTGAGTTGGAGGTTTTCCTTTAGGTAATTATTCTAGCCTGTGACCGACCTTCTATAAGCCTATAACTGTTATGTTTGTTGGGGTGTACTCGCGTTATATATCCCATGTGAATCAATGTTTAATTAGAACAGAACAACTCGGTTTGAAAAGAAAGAGTGAAAAACAATTCCTGTGAAGCTGTATTATTTTACATTAAACTTTGCAAAGTAAATGCCAACGGAATTAGGTATACATATATATATATATATTGGCTAATTATTAACTCTATCTAATATTTCATGTCGCCACAGCCAATGAAATTTGTGCGTAATATTCTCTATTTTTACGATACCAATTTAATATATGGCCACTGTAAAAGTAAAGCACACCTGGTATATCAATGCAAATGGTTTGACATACTCGAGTACGTGGACCTGTAAACTTATTATGGCTAGTTACATAGAGCTTACTTGCGATAAACGTGAGGGAGATACATGTAAAGGTGATGAGTTCCAAGCCACACATCCTGTATATACCAGGGCGTCCCATCCATAAATGTACAATGTATTCTTATTTTAGGATCAGGAAAGCCATACTCTATTAAGGGCAATCTTTTCAAGCTCAAATTTGTTTCGTCAAAGCGTAATTTTTACCATCCGCCTTTTCTGTGTTGATATTTGAAGCTTGGGGGCAATGCTATTGTTGTTAACAGATTTTCATTCCATCCTGTTGAAAAATGTGATAAACAAGGTTCAAATTAACGATGGGGGTACTGTCACATTGAATGGGCCAGTTAATATTTACACCTTGAATGACCTATATACAAAAATGCGCCACGAAGTAATTTATTATTTAATGTTACCTGATACGAACCTTCAAGTTCGAAGTGATCAGGTACAAGGTGCTGTTTTGCGACTGGAAATTTATTTTGACGAAATAATATTTGCAAAATATTGAGACCGGGCGATAAAAGTTTTATCATATAGTAACTCAAATCGAGATGGAGAGATCCGTAACTATTGTTATGGCGCTTCGCGAATTCAAAACCACGAAAATACTATTTTATTATTGTATTCTACAATTTTTCTGTTGAGCATCTGTGCCCTAAAAGACATACGAAATAAAAACAACCCAAGTAAGCGATGGATGTTAACGCCAGTCAAGATCGAGAATTAACTACAACAACAACGAAATAACTACTCTCCGATTCGACTGCAGAAAACCAACGAATATTAAATACATTATTGACAATATTTCGGAACTACGCCGGTCCTGCACGACTGTCATATGATATTATTAATGAATTAATGAACCGTACTTATTTATTATATTGATTTGATCTAAACGAGCGCTTGTCTTTTGCGATACGATGTTTAGATATGCAGTACAATTATCCTTATCGGCAAGTTAAGATGATTGCCTTCTCAGTCCTCGTACATACTTAGCTCGTACCAGATCTATAAAAACCTTCAACAGGCTTGTAACTTGTTATTAAGTTTGCTGATGTTTTTAAAAAGAAATATACCTGTTCAGAAAATTTTGTAGGTTGAAACCCGCCCGGGAATCGAACCCAAGACCCTCAGAGTTAGTCACCGAATCGCCAGCAGTAAATGCAGGCTCCCTACACCGCTCGGCCACCCGGCCTTCTACAAAAATAAAACGTTAGTCAGCCGGAGTCTAGATAGAGTTAGAGCCTTGGGAGTCTTTTAGAAAGTGAAGATTAACAGTATTTTCTATTTTTGTAGAATACCGGGTGGCCGAGTGGTCTAGGTAGCCTGCATTTACTGCTGGCGATTCGGTGCCTAACTATGAGGGTCGTGGGTTCGATTCCCGGACGGGTTTCAACTTACAAAATTTTCTGAACAGGTGTATGTTCTAACTCAGAAAGTGTTATCCCAAAAATAACGAAAATACTGTTAATCTTCACTTTCTAAAAGACACAAAATTATTCAATAATGTATGTAGCTTGCAATGTACACATTCATGTTATATCCCTCTATTTCAAATAAACTGTCTTTCTCCACATTAATATACATCATACAAACATTGACTTTAACTTGAACTAACGAAAGCAACGATGTCAACAGTAACTATTGTTTAAGGAGCGTTTAGAAGAAACAGTAACTACTGCTAGTACTTCATAGTATGTCAAGTTTTATTCTCGCATTTCCGTTAGTGTCGAAGAGAAGTCAACGACAATCTATTACAGCCGTTACTGGTCCATTTACCGCAATGGTTAAACAACCCCTTGCTAAGCTTTTGAAATATTTGCTGTTCACGGAGTGTCCCCAAGGCGAGGTCCATGTTAACTGTGGTGTTTGTGTGGTTTTCTGTGCTGGCTGTGATTTAAAGCGTCCTAATGAGAGGACTGCTCGGGTCACACTTGGCGGTGCGGCCGGTTTAGTCGGAGAGAACGTAACCGGGTACATCACCATGTCGGTTACACATACTCACATAGCTATTACATCTGTGTCTTGTCCTATAACACATTCATGCTTTCAACTGATGCGGAGTTCCTAGCTTCGTGTTTCTATAGAAATTGTTATTGTACTATATTTCTTTAAACAGATAAACAAATAAATAGAAAAATAAATAAATAAATAACGGAAAGAAATAAACAATAATTTACTTTTTTAGCTACTTTGAAAAAGAGATGCACTGATATACAGCTGTACGACATCATTACATAGTCCCAGTCTTTTTACACAGTTGTAATTTGCCAGGCACAACAATTTACGGCCATTTACTGGTATAACTATAGGCCTATACGAGGTCCTGGTCCAACCAGACCATACCGTGGCGGCAAGGCGACGGCGGTTTTAATCAAATGTCCTACACACATAAAAAAATGTTACCAAAATGTGAGAATGGCTCAGATAGTGTGTGTAAGAAAAATGTTACAAAGCTGTGAAAATGGCTCGAATAGTGTGTGTAAGCAAAATGTCACCAAAATATGAGATTGACTCAGATAGTGTGTGTTAGAATGTATCCAAAATGTGAAAATGGCTCGGAAAGTGTATTGTAAAAAATGGCACCAATAATGAGAATGGCTCGGATAGTTAGTGTAAGCAAAATGTTACAAAGCTGTGAAAATGGCTCGGATAGTGTGTGTAAGCAAAATGTCACCAAAATGTGAGTATGACTCGGATAGTGTGTGTAAGAAAGAAAACACCAAAATGCGCATGTTCTGTGAACAGGCCACCATTTTACAACTAGTGGATGATTCAAGATCCAATTTATGAATTATTGTAAAACTTTTATAGAGCTGACAAAACTGATGTTGCGCGTTAACCTCAAACTTTCCAATTTGCGTTTAAAGGCTAAATGATACTTGGCAATGACAAATTGCGCTATGGAGAGTGACAGCAAAGGGAGGTTACCTAATTGGAAGCCGCCTTAGTTGTGTTGAAATAGTTACCGCCCTTTGTAGCCACCCTTGTTTGAGGTGCAAAAGCTCTAGAATCCCTGTATGCGAGCGTACTTTATATCTTAACGAGATTGTCAGAATAGCCTAAAAAAACGCAGATATGTATGGGTAATTCCTCAATAACGAAGGAAGTTAATGTGCAACTGCTTGCCCCTTGGGAATGATTGCCAGCCTTCACCTGCGTGGAAAGTCAGGGTTTCTCTGCCGCACGCCTCTGCAGGTCGAGTTCGAATTCCGGGGAAAGCAAGCGAATTTATTCTTTCTCTACTTCGAATCCTGGAGGCGGCAAGCACAATTCTTTCATGAGAATAAAATATATAATTTGCGACCAAAATTAGCCAGGTATCAGATTTCAACCCCAAACATGGGTATACCCCAAAGATGAAGGCTATAAATCGAACAGAAATAACACTATATTGCTCGCCATGGGTCCTGAAGAGAAGTCGTTGAATTGTGTTTAAAGGAGAAGGCGCGTGTTTTTACATTGGGTTTTGGTCGTTTTTAAATACCATTTTAATCACAAAACAGCCCTTAGATCATGGAACTAATATAACTTAAGTCCGTAATTAAAATATAACAAACGGGAAGTGACGTATGTGGTGCAAGTGACCCACAACATATCGTATGCTTTTGCAATGTTAAACGTATGACTATCTCATTGCTGACAGGAATCATGTCTGCCTGGGTAGTGCCTGCTTCCTGAGAGGTTATGTTTGTTGTTAAAGAACTTGAGAGTGTGCGTAAAACATTTAGATGAATCCGACTATTAAGGGGCCTTCAGAATGAATTGACTCTTCAAAAAAGAACGCTGTATACTGTGTGTATTTCCATTTGACCGAGAACAAAAGTCTCAGCTAAACAGGAATACATTGACGAAGCGCGAGGATCGTCGACGTTAGAAAGATGACAGGGCAGTTTTACCTCGGGTGCAGCTAGTCAACAACAGGAGAAAGGCGATAGCTACATGGTGTTAACAGCAATGTTATATACATAATGTAATGAGTACAAAGTGTCAAAAATGTAAAAACAAAAGTACTGCATTTAAAAATCAACGTTTACTACTGAATGTAAAAATAAACGTGAAAGTTTACTACTGAATGTAAAAATAAACGTTAAATACTGAATGTAAAAATAATCGTTAACTATTGAAGGTAAAAATCACTGTTAACTACTGAATGTAAAAATCAACGTTGAATAGGGGAGACCGGGGATGGTTGTCACATAGTTCACTCTTTATTTATTTCAGATTTATCATAGCATCAATTGAAATTCTGTTCCGACGAAGTTGAAGTGTACAGCATCTCACTTATATATGGAAAATGTTTTATTGGCCCAACTTTACTTGAAATATAAAACTTTTGTGGTCAAAAAAGTGGCTCAATTGAGATAACCTGCTCCATATCGGGGTTGGTTGTCATAGCATGCGGGGTAGGTTGTCACAGAGTATTGTATTGCATTTTCAAAAGTAAGCTGTATATTATACATTTATTGTTTTATATTAATACAAAAGATGTATTGCGTAGTTTTCATGATACAAATAAATGTTAAAAACTATTTACGTTTAAAAAGATATTTTGTCCGAATATTGAGATATATACAAATATTTCCACAGACACAGGTCTGTTATAGATTTAATGATCAAGGTCTTGTTGGACTCTATTTTCAGAATAAATCTAAACCATATATATATCTGTGGAAATCCAATT
Source organism: Mopalia muscosa (assembly GCA_031763545.1). NCBI lineage: Eukaryota > Metazoa > Mollusca > Polyplacophora > Chitonida > Mopaliidae > Mopalia > Mopalia muscosa. Next base: position 12,462 of record JARFOD010111045.1, read on the forward strand.
ATTATTTATAAAAGTATTGGTAAATGAGTAAACGCAACAGAAAAAAAGACAGCATTTTTCGAAGTTTATTTCTCCACGTGTTATAAAGAAAAGACTCAATAGATTAATTGACCTAGTAGAATAGTCCTTGAACTAGTAAATGGTGCCTCGATTTTTAAAATTCTTGGTTGGATCGATCACATTAGATTTTTTGTCTGTCCCACCTTGGAAAGTTGTATAGAAAGGTAAAATACAACTTTCAGAAAACATTTCAAAAACATCAAGAGCGAACTTCCAAAAAAATGAGACACTAGATCGCATTGTGCTCTTTATAATGGACCGAATTAGTTTCTAAAATAAATAGTTTTCTAGATATACACCACTGGAAATGTAGGGTCTGGTTAAAACTTAAGTGTCAGAAATAGGCAAATAAAGATTTGCCTTAATCTGTTGCACCATCGGACCTTTGCAAATGTTAGTTGAATTCCATTCAAGCCGTGATCAATCTCTAAACAGGCTAACACCAATCAACCACATGCGGCGTCAGTGACTAAGTGCTCAATATACAAGACATGGAAACCGTTCATAGGCGTTGGTCAGACAAACCTGTATTTAATTGATTGTAAAAACACCCCTGTTGTAAATAATGTAGTCAAATTTTATCATCAAGGTTAACAGGTCTTCAAATTCAATTTTTTTTTATCAGGTCTGCTCTGGGATAAAGATCACAATCTCAACTTTTGAAATATGCAATAATAAAAAAATCGAAAATTTTGAGCTGAGTGGGGGTTAGAGTATCCTTAAAAGCTATTTTAAATGCATAATTTAAAAAGCAATTAAAAAGCAACATTAACTGCATGGTGGAAAGAGAAAGGTAAACAACATGTTGTAAATTAAAAAGGTTTCTCTAATCGGCACGCTGCGAGTAGGCTCTATCCGTACGGAAGAGCTATCAAAGAGGGGGTTTGTTTGTGTGTGTGTGTGTGGGGGGGGGGGGGGGGGG
>JARFOD010111056.1:0-15445 GCA_031763545.1 Mopalia muscosa
TCATTCATTGTCACTCATTATACTAGAATCTTTAGAAGAGGATACATACATTGTAACTCATTAGACTAGATTCTGTAGAAGAGGGTACATCCATTGTAACTCATTAGACTAGAATCTGTAGAAGAGGATATGTCTATAGTAACTCATTAGACTAGAATCTGGAGTAGAGGATACATCCATTGTAACTCATTAGACTAGAATCTGTAAAAGAGGGTGCATCCATTGTAACTCATTAGACTAGAATCTGTAGAAAAGGGTACATCCATTGTAACTCATAAGACTAAAATCTGTAGAAGAGTATTCATTCATTGTAACTCATTAAACTAGAATCTGTAGAAGACATATCTTCTACTGTAACCGTTGTAACTCATTAGACTAGAATCTGTAGAAGAGGGTACATCCATTGTAACGCATTAGACTAGAACCTGTAGAAGAGGGTACATCCATTGTGACTCATTAGACAAGAATCTGGAGTAGAGGGTATGTCTATTGTAACTCATTAGACTAGAATCTGTAGAAGAGGGTACATCCATTGTAACTCACTAGACTAGAATCTGTAGTAGAGGGTACATCCATTGTAACTCATTAGACTAGAATCTGTAGAAGAGGGTACATCTATTGTAACTCATTAGACTAGAATCTGTAGTAGAGGGTACATCCATTGTAACTCATTAGACTAGAATCTGTAGAAGAGCATATGTCTATTGTAACTCATTAGACTAGAATATGTATAAAAACTTCTAATTTCGGTGCCAGAGTATGACAACTTATTTCAATTCCACCATGACTGGGGAGAAATGCATAAACTGTTAACAGAGTTCAATATTAAGTTTTAACAGAGAAATTCATTAATTGATAACTATGTTGGATAAATGGATATTGTAGTATACTTGTGTAGCTAAATTACTAAAAATTGTCCTCATATTTCGCAAGTGTTTGAAGTAGCAGGACTATAGAACTTAAACATGATTGTAACCCAACTGTGAAAATGTACCACCTTGCTACTCTTTCATTCCATCTTCTATTGACAATGGAGTATAATAGATGTGGAGACAATCCGTCTACCAAAGGTCACAAAAAGTTACAAAAAGGTATGCGGATATATGCCCATCAAGTTTTGATAAGGTAAATCTCCTATAGATTCTGACGCGACGATCATTACCACAGACAGACAGGAGTCGCGAGAAGACCATTCAAGTAACAAATTCAAATATTTTCATTGACTGTCAGCATTCGAGTTAAGGGCGAAAAGCGTTTGTCTAACATCAATCTAGGAATGTCTATGTAAAGACTTATTGGTGTACAAGGTGTAAAGTATACAGAAAAGGTTGATTCAGGTCGACTTAGGGCTTAACCCAATCCAGATATTCAGCTTCCTCTGGGTGAAGATGTTTGGCAAACCGTAACATATTAACAAGATGGCGCCAAATGTGACAAAAGAAGCAGACGCTTGTCTCTCTGGTCATCTTCGTGTTAGGAGTGTCGCTCAGATTTATTCCCCGCCAAATCAGTACCATTCTCTTACTAAGAGACAGGAAAATTAATTTCTACAAAATGCCCTTTTTGTCAATGTCACGTTTGCAGTGTAGATGAAGTTGATATTTAAACTTGCTAAGTGTCAGTACCGTGGTAGAATTGAAAAGTGAACAAACATGGCCTCTGTCCTATGTTTGCTCTGGTCTGGGGGACATCAGACGCTGTTCAGCTAGGTTCCTTTATTAACATGACAACTACAACAGGGTCACGTGACAATCGTGTAAGAAAGCGAGGATCGTGTGGATCGTAACCAGTTTGTTTATTTGAAAAATACACATAAGTATTACTTGTAAACATTCCTGAATATAAGCCTGAATAATTGCCTTGTGTTGAATTGAATTTTCTACAACACCTGATTATAATCAAACTAAATTTTTTCTGTTTTTCTTTGTCAGATGTAAAATAAGGAACAAATCTGTTCATAATCAATTAGGACATTGGTATATATATCAATTCAATGTTATCAGTTTCGTCGTCAATGAGCTCCCCATGAATAAAGCGTTACACTATGGGATACCATTCAAACAAATAATTCATATGGACATAGTGTTAGTAGTGAGTACCTGTTTTGTGTGACGCTGATTTTTAGACTTTCTTCGTGGATGGCATCGATCCAGGTGTTAAGCAGTTTTATAAAGCTAAGGTTATTTCCGGAGTTACGTCTCGCAAACTGCTAATATGAACGTGTTAAGTATTTATAGTTGTTCTGTGCTTCTTCTATACAGTGTCTTAGATGTCTATGTTCCTTATCCGGGTATCATTGATACACGACAGACCGCTCATAACTCACAACTACAAAAGTTATTTATTATTGCTTATTTGTTTGTGATTGATCTTATTCTATGGGAATAAATGCCAATTACAAGTCAGTGACTCCCATAATGACCAGAGAACGTGGAAATCCCCCTGGATTATAGCAGAGGCATGCACATTCTGTGGAAATCGAACCTGCGACACTAGGGTTGAAGGGGGGAGGGGGGGGGGGGGCTATTGAACATAATTCTGCCCTGATGGCCATCCCTCCAAGGAGTAAGGAAAGGTTAGGAACTAAGTATTGACTGTATTATAACCATTTTTTGAAAAGGTGGATAATGAGGTTGCGATTGGACAGGACAGTGGCGGATGACTACATTGTATGCATGTATCCTTGGGCTATAAAATTTCCAGACCCAGACTTAAGTGTTCTTCGATTGTAGCTCCCATTTTACCAATGCATACACATTTCTCAATTATTAGTTGATTTTTTTAAAATATTTAAAGCAATTTCGTCAGGTTGGGGTATTATTAAGTTATGCACATCTTATGATACGTATTACTTAATGTTTCCTATGATTATTTACGTAGAGCATCGGAAAGGACAAGGGGCATGGGTTCGGTGATGTAGAATCTAATATGTCACAATTCGCCACAATCACAAATGCAAGATACATGTATGCCCATATATTTACAGTCTGTGATAGAGATACACTTGTTTTATATTCCCTGATAGTCTATAATTTATATCACTCAGAAAGAAAAGACGTGGCGATACCTATATTTCTAAAAAGCAACCAGGCACAGGTATGTTGATTAATTAAAATCTATGAATTATCTTCATAATCTCACATAATCTCCCATAATCTCCCATAATCTCACATAATCTCACATAATCTCACATAATCTCACATAATCTCCCAGAGACAAGTTTCTTAATAAACCTTAAACTCGAGTTGTGTAATGGGTATAATCTATACACATCTCGATAGCATCCGATTTAAAAATGTATGTTTAATTTATAACTTATGTGCACTTAAATGGAGCAAACTACAATGTCAATAAGCCTAACATTAACAAACATTTCAGATCAAATAGAACGACGCTTAAATGGCATTACGGATGGGGACATTTTCTGTGGAGTAGTGTTATTATCTGATGCTGGACCTTCTGTATAACGACCTGCGTCCAAAAGTGGACATAACAATGTCTTTGATAGGTTCTCCTCGTTGAAAACAATTATAGCAACGAGAAGACTTAAACCATTGTTAGGGCATGACCTTGAAGTCAATAAATCATGTTTAGATAGACTGTTTATGATTTATTACTCTACTATAACAGTGCCATCCTATGCTACTCTGTTAATATATAGCTCACATTTCTTGTAGTTTATTTAGCGTGTTATATGACTCATATGCTTTTATTGACAGGTATAATTTGGTTTTAGTTTTGTTGTAACTTCTACCCACACAATTAGATTGTATTCTAGTGAATATTTTAGACTAGCAATGTGATTGTCTGACTCCTATAAATGGGTTTCGTGTCACCTTTTGAACGACTGATAATGTCAATGAGAAGTTCATTCGTCGGAGTTACGCTACTCTTGTGGTTAGCTGAACTTCTCACTGGAACCAAATAAAACGTTTATACCATACTTCATAGGTATCTAATCTATATATGGTGTGACGGACACGGAGCCTCATTTAAGAAATCAGATTTTATTATTTCTATGTTTTCACACAAAAACTAGGGAAATAAATATTTAATGTCCCCATTGGTGGTTGCTTTGGGAAGATCTTTCTTGAAGTTTAAGACGTCAGATTTTATTCTATGTTTTGACACAAAAACTAGGGAAATAAATAGTTAATGTATCTATGAATGCATGGTGGCTTTAGGAAGTTTTTAACCTTGTATTAATGTTTTCCTTGAACTATCCACTGTAACCTAGATAGTTGGTGTTTCTAATTTAATCCATGTCAACAAAATTAGTAGAAGCGCAATCGAAAATCAACAAAATATCATATTGAAATATAAAAGATCAACTTTGAATAATACCGCTTTTGATAATATTGATTTTATCTATAATTTGTTGTTTATAATATTAAATGGGAAACGAATTCTAGCCGTGTATAGCTTTGTATACTATCCATAAGTTAGCCATAGTAACATGATACGGGATATACTGTTTTATCAGGTTCATATCTCAATGAAGTACATCCTGTTAGACACTAGTTGCTTCATTTGACAATTGGTATATAAACAGTCGAATTTTTCTTCATTTAATTTAAATGGTTTGCTTTTCCAAATATATCAAACTGACGGTGTATAAACAAGAACTTCTAAATGAAATATTCCACAAGTTTACCTTAATACTTGAGTTGCTGGTCTTATTATAAAACCTATTTTGTTGAATTGATATACATGTAATATCCAGAAATCAAGCATTAATTAAGAACTGACATGAACGATTCAATATAGACACTGTTCAAGCCAAATAGAAGTTGAAAGAATTGGATCAAAATTAAAAAATTTAAAGAAAACGTAGTTGATTAAATTTCTATAGGCGTAGATTAAGGCAGGCGCAGATCGCATTAGTGTCGTAAGCTACGGAACAAGACAAAGTATTGGGTTGATTTGCTATAAAACTGACTAGTAAATGAATGAGAGGCGAGTGTTCAGTACCCTAGGTCAGCCCTTAATCATGAATCTTCAGAGTGAGATGAAACCAGGGATTAAATTACGACTGAACACACGCTGTACTCCCGGCTCATCAGTGTTTGCAAATGTTCATAGATGACATGAATTACTGACGGCTGATGAACGAATGGCCGAAAAACTCTTCCCGAGGAGGTGTGTTTGTATGGGAGGAGTTATGGGCTGTGAAGTGCATCACGGGACGGGGTAGGGACACTACATCTAAAGACAGCCTAATAGACAGGCCAAGAAAAGTCCGCCTTTTGGTCTCTCTGAAAACCAGCGTATGTTAGCCAGAGCGAACCAATTATTCTTAGTGATTTGATAGAGATGCTGTGTGTAGTGTGAACAGGGTTTAAACGACACAGCAAACAGACATGCTCTCCCTACATACCAGGATGATGTATGCCAGCTGTCAGAACCAACTATAAGACTTTTAAAATTCAAACTTTTATTTATAAAGTATCCTTAGTATCTTTGTATTAGTTGCTGTGTTTGTTTAAGACGTTCCACTTCTGGAGTTCAACTTGAGAAAGTCCCCCAAATCGTTGCTTTGCACAAGCCCCTACCCAGTGGACGTGGTTCGCACTCTCTCTCTTTCTCCAGTATTGTGCCTCTGGTTAAAACGATGTATGGTGAGGTGCTCTCCGCCCATGCGGCTTACATCGATCCTTATAATTACACGGGTAAGTTACCGACAATCTTCTACACTGCCTTATAATTAACGGTTATCTTTGTATCACTTAATCTGATCACAGTAGTGACTAATTAGGCGGATTATCCTTAACGACCACAGATTCAAGAATTGATGTTATAAATATAATGATTAGGTACCACAGTATAAATGTATATGAAAGTTAATTAACCCGGTCAGAAATTACTTAAATATATTTGTTGATCTTTTAATTGATTTGGTCAACTTGATTCAATATCATTTTATCATTACCATATTAAGATGCTACATTTAAAAATAAACATAAAGCTCATTTCCCAATAAAATGTGGTAAAAAGCGTTCAGATTTCAATATATAAAGGGACCTTCTGATTTTACTTTTATTGTAATGATCTGTACCTTTTAATCGGACAATTCGTAGATAAGAGACGCACCTTTCGTTTATTGCTATAGTGCTATATATGTGTAGCTCTGCTTATAATACCCTTTGTGTTCCGACAAGTTATTTACCTGAAATAGTTAAAGACATTTAAATTGTTAAATGACAGTCGAAGTCTCTTCGTAAGATTAAATTTCCAACATTATCAAAACACTTCACATTTTAGGGTTGTGCTAGAGTCAATTAATGTTGCTATACCCCGCCGCCATATAAGTGAAATACCATTAAGCACGGGGTTAAACATCAATCAACCAATCAATCATAATAACCATACAAGTAAATCTCAACCGATTTTGCAACTCTCCAAGTTTGACGTTAGACCAATCCGGTTGGAAAAATAACATCATGTTTTACTTAAATGCATACACATCTCAAGTGAAACCAAAGAGGATCCTTTATTTGTTGTTTTACTTTTTTTGTATTTCTCTTTTTTTTTTCATTTCCTCGTTTTGCGCTTTGAAATGTAACGAGGACCACATTCTCAATGTCTCAAAATAATTAATTGTAATTTCAAGTGCTGTGACTCTGTAACGTGCTCCGTCTTGGGCAATGGGAACGAATTTTTCTTGCGAGTTTTGTGTAAATGAGTATCGTAAGATTTTATTTTTTAAATAAATCGAAGTCGATCCTAACATTTTAGATATAAACACAGCTTGTAATGTGAGTTGACGTAAACGATTCCGTATCTAGCCAGTCTACTACATCTGCCACAGCGAAACATCGGGGTAATTCGTCACAAACTACCTCCCTGGGAGACACAATCTTCCAGAATATAATTTGACATTTAACATTTTTCTACATTAAAAAATGTGATTTAAAAAAAAAATAATAAATAAATTTTCCGATAGCGTATCTGATATTTTAAGTTTCAACGGTTGTATATTTTATTTATCAAATTTGTCATTTCTCTCTCCTTTGGTTGTGGAATTTTCCTAATAATTTTTCTTTTCTCGATCTTTTATGATTGTGAACTTTTTCTTGCTTTGTAAAAGTACCCGAATGCGCGCGTAAAATAGTATCGTCTTTTTTATGGCTTCAAACCTCAGTCCCAAGGTGATAATTTTCTCAATTGATTCACAAAACGAAAGAAATCCGGCTGCACAACTGGGTATGAGTAAACCTGGGCGAAATGGTTTACCGCAAGTCAGTGGAGGGAAGAACTCTCTAAATAAGCCGCCTAAATACCCAGAGAAACCCAAACCTAACCACTCTTCACACTTAGTAAAACTTAATTTTGGAGAAGTCAAGAAAATGACGCCAATTGAAGTAGAGTGGTTAACGAGCGACCATGTGAAGCGTTATCCAAACCACCCGAGAGACTGGCCGTGTGGTGTCGGGTTTTAACTCCACTAACACTACTCTCAACCATCGGATGATATGCGGCCAAGATGTGGCACCTTTCTGCTGAGTTAACCAGCCTAGGTCTGGTCCCTCTAGTGGATTGTCCCTCCCATTCCCTGGGACACTGTGGTTTCGGTTACAAACCTTGTCATTGTATATTCAACCACATCCACATGATTAAGACTCTATCAGCAAAGTTAACTAAGTGAAAGGACTTTGTGAGGGGGAAATTGAAATTACCATAATGGGGAAAACAGGTTGGAGCTGTGCACGCGACAATTACCAAAACAACTGTGTGTAAACGAATTCGACAGACGTCATTTGAAACCAGACGAATGAGTTAACATCGTGTGCTAACCATATACAATAGGGTGGATAATAATTGTGGAGAGGATGTATTATCCTGGTTATTTTAATAGACCACAAAGCTCCCCGTCTGGCATCATCAGTTTTAGAGCTGTAATAATGGTGAAGAATACGAAAATTCAAACCCACAGTTAATTTCATAATTGCCTTAGCTTATCATTGGGCATAACTGAAATATGATAACACTGCAACGTGGTTTTGTGATACCACTAACTGAATTATTAAAAGCAAAAGATTGCGAAAAATAATAAGCTTGGTGCGATGAGACGAGGCCTCGGGACCTTAGCAGCCCGCCATGATGCCTTGACAGACAAGGAAACTCAAAGCCGTTTATATTGATGCACTATGACAATTTTCGAACATTTGCTCTATCGGAGAAGACATACGTTTTTTAGAAGAAAATAATAACTCTTTTATCAACCGATAAATAAATCAAGATGAAGACGATATAAGTTTTTGAGAAGAAAATAATAACTCTTTTATCAACCAATAAATAAATCAAGATGAATTGCATGGTAAAGGCCAAGAATATTTATACAGTTATTAAAAAACATATCTTTAAATATAATTATATGTATATATTTTTATTTTATTTTTTATTACTCGCTTGTTTAATTAACCTTTGACATACACGGTAACTATGATGAAGAATGAAAGTTTTTATGTTTTCTCTGAGAATGAGTTGTAGCCGATTCCAGAATGTCTGATATAGGAAGGTCTGTTCAAACAGCGAGAGAGTGATCAATGGGATAGATAGGGCACAGGACATATCAGCTTGTCTATCTCAACCTCCGATCAGCAAACCACGAAACACAATGAAAATACATATCAATTTACATCGATATAGTGTTATCAATGATACCTCAATTTGATGATATAGCAAACAATGAACCGGTGATATGTCCAGGTCCTGAGGGTATAATGGTTGTGTTACGGTCCGTGCCAAATGACGTATTGCCAGCATAGACAATACACCCTCCGGACATAGTCAAATTCTGTTTAAATTAAATCTCACAGTTGTCTTTGCGTTTGATCTTAATGTCAGTTCTCTGACAATTTATTTAACAATAGAACATTTCAAAATATGAAAATATATCTGTCAAACATAAAAAAACGTTATGTAAGATATTTTACCATGTAGAGAAAAGGAATTGTCCTTCACTCCCCTGGGATAGGAACCACGGGGTGAGCCGAGACAGCGCTCTTATAACTGAGCTACAGACTGACGCTCTTATAACTGAGCTACAGACTGACGCTCTTATAACTGAGCTACAGACTGACGGCGGAACGACCATGTTTGACGATACATTATTTTGATGAGGATATATATATATTTATTTTAAAGTAAAATCTAAGTTTTTTGTTAACCTACTTATTCTTTTATTTACTATATTGTTAGGTTAAAATAAAACTAGCACGCTGATTTAATCCTTTATAATTTGACGCGTGAAGAAATCGTTTATGGTTATTAGTTTTCTTTGTCTGTGTGTATTTAATGTGGACGAGTATCACGTCTCCCATCGACTCGATCATCGATTCCAGGAACTGTGTCACATCATATGTCTTGCACCTGTATAAATAACTTTAATTTCCCATTAACTGCTTTTAATATGCTCTTCATGAGTATAATGGTTATGAGTTTAAGGTTGAACACTACGAGAGACATAACCAAATGTGAAGAAATCTTAACAAATGCCAAAATGTTGTAAATGCCCAGAGCGTTCTGAACTAGTTTTGTTACTCCACTTCACGAATATCGAAGGAGCAGAGATGTCCCGGTATCAAATGTTTTTTTTCCGTTTTTGGATTTTTTAAGAAAGTTTAAAAACATCCAGTACGATATATGTTACTCAAGAAGTCAGAGTTTTTGTTACTTACATTCTTCGTTTTCTTTCGGTTCGGCGAAATATAAAAATCAACAAAAAAATTAAACAAAAAGCAAAAAACCTGCCAAAATTTTTTAACACAAGTTGGCTTTGTATTCGAAAGACTTTTTCGCGCTCATATCTTTTAACCCCTTTTTGATATAAATTTAACACATAACGTTTGAACTACCACGTTTATAATTCGTCACTGTTTTAAATCATTACGGAGTTAATCACGACTATGTTGATCTTTGTCAATTCCTTTCAAGATGACGTCACAGAACTGATTCGATTTAATGACCTTTTTGCCTAATGTGCCGTTTGCTAACAGTTATTAACATTTGTCTGCTTTATGTTTATTTTTTTGGAATGCCTTTGTCTTAAAGCAGTCGAGAACATCGTGTTTACTGCACAGTTATTACGCATAATTAGTTCCATAAACATGCTGTTTACCTTCTCCCGAGATGTATGTAGGTGACCCATAACAACTCGAAATTAAGATCAGAAATTTGTTTCTGGAATTTATTACATAAGAGGATTCGTCGGTTTTTATTTAGTCACTTACTCGCGCCATTGTGATAAAGTTTTAAACAAATGTATATTGCATTCTTTACTTGTTTTTTATTTTATTACTATTTTATAATATTATTCTAATTTGATTTTGTTTTATTTTATTTTCATTACTTCGATACTTATTGCTCGAAATAACAAGTAAATGTCCGTGATACAAAGGTTTTATCGGTAGTATACTTTATAGATAGTGAAGTTCATGCAATTCAAGAATATTCACCTATCTATGTATTTTGGTAGAGCTATATTGAGAAGACTCCAGTGCATGTACATATTTTCTTTCTTATTACATGATTGTTAGGAAATATATAAAATTATATTTCTATTTACAGACATCAATGACAATTGAATTCAATGTATAATTAGATCTTACTAAAAGTCATCGTCCTAATTGATTTTGCATACCTTTTGGTTTACTTAAAATGATTTACTTTCTTTGTGTACATTTCACACACTGCCGCTGCTTTTAAAGCGAAAATTAAACCACTAACTTTATTATTGGTTTTCAATTTGAATATTTTGGTACAAAGAGAAACTAACTATCTATCAATATTGCGTGCAAATTTTCACTTAGAGTTGAATGCATATTTGCTGTTCACCTATGCGAATCTCTCAAATGTTTTTAGGGTAGGTCTTGCCAATCTGCTTGCCTTTTTGATCCCGCAGATAAAATATTTTTGTGGTAAATGTCAACAAAAAATCCCCAAACATCATAACACATGCGATCTATGTTCTCTTGGTATTTTTCGGACAGACCCGATTTAAAACTGGCTTCCAACTAACACTGTATATTTCAGAGCTGGTTACTATAAATTAAAAGATTTGAAAGCCGTAAAATAGGTGATTATGTTTATTTAGATGACACTGTAGACCACACGCGTGTCTGGCTTATTGTACCGGTAGTTGGAGCCTTTGTACTTTTGAAAGGTGTCTCTAGCTCTAACTACCCTATCATTATATGATTAAGTTTCAGTCCGTGAGGCGTGACGGTCATATAGAAACTATAGTCCCTACGTTTGAATGCTGCATTATATATTACTGATGTACTCGTCTACTAAATTCACCAAGATCTATGGCCTTTAACTAAAACACGCTGCCTGCCTGGACTTTTTGCCAGACCTTTTGGTCGTGTCTGTCAGCCATCAATTCACAGGCCAAATGGAGCAACCGTAACCTGTTATTAAATACAAATAGCTGTCGTGATTGATTCCTACTGAATCTACAGGATACACCTGACTGTTGATACTGAACAACGCACACAAATATTCTCTATAAAAGGACAGATGGTCGACGACCAGCACTTTGTTATAAACCAGTATTAATACTGATTCGTTCAAATCTTGAAACGAATTAAGCACGCCACAAGTTAAACAAAATTGTGTTTATTATCAGTATTTTCCCCTGAATCGTTCAAATGTATCTTTTTATTTTTAATTATTTGTTCTCCAAACCGTCTCTATTTTTTGTTTATTTCTTTTTTTGTGTTTATTTAAATGAGATTGAGCGAGTCACACGTGAGAATCAAATAGCTGGTTGCCTCCCTTGGTTCGCTGAGAAATGTTGGCTCCACGGATACGTCAATCCTGACCACCAAACAGTAGAATAGTTAACGGTGACTCATTAGTAAAACTAATCATTAGAATTGAAATAACATTAGTATATAAATATATATTTTTTTAAGTTGTTCGTTTGTTAATGTCAAGAGATTAAAGAAAAACAAATTCTCAATGCCTTATATAGTTTAATCATTACGCTGTATGCTTACACTCTTTGAGGATAGTAAGCTTTATATATATATATATATATATATGTCATGTATATATTTTAATCTAGAAAAACTTGATCAAAGTGTTATAGTAGCACATAATCTCTCTATATGCAAAGTTTAATAGGGAACGGCGCACGTGGCCAAACAAATTAGGACATACAAGTTTTAGGGAAGAAAAAAATAACATTGATGATTATGTACAAGCAATAACCAGACTATACCCACCTACTTCCCGCTTCGTTACAAAACAAGTTTTTCTTTTGACTTTTTGCCTGTTAGTACATAATTACGAAGTGCAATCAGCGTGTTTTTGCGGACATATGGAAAGCGTATCTCGTGTCACATTTTGTCGCACTAACGCCTCCTCGTGTTACTGCGAATGATTCGAATGGTGAGGAAGGGATCTTATACAACATTATGTTCAGGAAGGGAATTGAGGAAAACATTACTAAAACATATATTGCATTACAAAAATAAATTGAATTAACTTGACATTTATTTCTACATAACAGAATGTAAGTCTTATACAGTTAGTTTGAACTTTTTCAAGTTTTGTGGGTTGAACATTTTAACAGTTCGAAAAGACTATATGTCGACAGAAAGGAAAACCCAAGTAAGTTAAAAGACTGGATAAAGTTGTTTCGAAAAGCGATATCCAGAGGGCGTGAATGCCTGGACCAGTTTGGTGATGTGTGGTGAATTTCCCCAACATACCGCTTGTGTTTCCGTTACATAAAGTATATTTTCTTAACGCTTGTGTTTCCGTTACATTAGGTATATTTAAATAATGTTTGTGTATCCGTTACATTAGGTACATTTTAATTACGCTTGTGTTTCCGTTACATTGATTATATTTTAATAACGTTTGTGTTTCTGTTACATTACGTATATTTTAATAACGCTTGTTTTTCTGTCACATGGGGTATATTTTATTAACGTTTGTGTTTCCGTTACATTAGGTATATTTTAATAACGTTTGTGTTTCCGTTACATTAGGTATATTTTAATAACGTTTGTGTTTCCGTTACATTAGTGATATTTTAATAACGTTTGTGTTTCCGTTACATTTGGTACATTTTAATAACGTTTGTGTTTCTGTTACATTAGGTACGTTTTAATAACGTTTGTGTTTCCGTTACATTACGTATATTTTAATAACGCTTGTTTTTCTGTCAAATGGGGTATATTTTATTAACGTTTGTGTATCCGTTACATTAGTTATATTTTAATAACGTTCGTGTTTCCGTTACATTAGGTACATTTTAATAACGTTTGTGTTTCCGTTGCATTAGGTACATTTTAATAACGTTTATGTTTCCGTTGCAATAGGTATATTTTAATAACGCTTGTTTTTTCTGTCACTTTGGGTATATTTTATTAACGTTTGTGTTTCCGTTACATTCGGCATATTTTAATAACGCTTGTGTTTCCGTTACATTAGTTATATTTTAATAACTTTTGTGTTTCCGTTGCATTAGTTCTATTTTAATAACGTTTGTGTTTCCGTTGCAATAGTTCTATTTTAATAACGCTTGTGTCTCCGTTACATTTGGAAAAATCATTTCTCACTTATTAATTTAAGTGACATACTGTTTGCACACGAATTAACTGTGGACTACTTTACAAAGGTCTGTCAGTTGCCAAACTGCATGCCATGAATGGACTGTACTTAACTAAAAATGTAAAAGACGATCAACTCTTTCCTTGAAACTTTGTATTTTACGTATTAAATGACCATCTAAGTTCACATCAACGATTTGTGTATCTTGAAAGTCACTATACTGCGGATGTCATCAATAATAGCTGATTATTTATTTGCTGAAAGTGGGACATTTCGTAGTTTTATTAAATAGCTTTCGGACCGATTCCGTTCTTTTTTCATATTTCTTTTTGTTTTAAACTTATTTGTGGATTTGGTGATAATTCCTGTTTTCAAGTGTGTGTTTTGGGAGGTGGGCGAGCTACAACAACTACAAAAGTTAAATCCTTGCGTAAAATGTTGCGACAGTTTTAACTTTAAGATCATCGCATAACAGTATGTCAGCTGTAAAATGTAGCGATAGTTTTAACTTTAAGATCATCGCATAACAGTATGTCAGCTGTAAAATGTAGCGACAGTTTTAACTTTAAGATCATCGCATAACAGTATGTCAGCTGTAAAATGTTGCGACAGGGTTAGCTTTAAAACCATCCACTAACGGTTTGTCGCCTGCAAAACGTAGCGACAGTTTTAACTTTAAAATCATCGCATAACTGTACGTCACATTAAAATGTAGCGATATGTTTACCTTTTAAATCACCCCATGTCGTTATCTCAGCTGTAAAATGTACCGACAGGGTTACCTTTCTAATCATCCGACAGAATTTATGTCTGTGGCTAGTTTTTAAATTTAAGGCTTTATGTTTGTAGCTAGTATTGAAATAAAAGGTTGGGATGGACTTCCAAATTTATGTTTGGGATTGGTACCCAAATTCAAGTTTGGATTCTTCCTTATCAGTCCTTATAACATGCGCTGGCATACACCTAAGGCACGGGTTATGACTTTGACTCTCCCGTGTTTATCAAGAAACAAAGAAACGTAGAGGACACCGTCCTCTGATTCCCCAAACTAAATGTAGCAGTCGCCAGATCCACTGCCATTCACTCCTGTCTCCCCTCTGTTACTTAGTACTTTCTCAGCTAAAATACATTTAACTTTCTCTGTCCACATAGCGATATCGTATAAACAGGTATAAAACTTCTATATACGCTACAGACTATCGGAGTAAAGAAGAGGTTTCCGTTAGAGTTGACACAAACTGGAAATAATAGGAACCATCGGATCATTTCCAAACAATTGCCATAAAGTTAGCAATGGATATTATGCTATTCTAACTTGCAGTATTAAGTGTGTTTCAATTAGATTGCCACCCGGTAACTTACTAACAGCGCTATGATAAGGTTTTATGGCAATCGGATACCCGTATCGCAAAACTGCAGTTGACACCCCCTGTGATTTAAGTATTTCATGCACTGGACTTTACTGCAGTTGACACCCCATGTGATTCAAGTATTTCATGCGCTGGGCTTTACTGCAGTTGACACCCCATGCGATTCAAGTATTCCATGCGCTGAGCTGTACTGCAGTTGACACCCCATGTGATTCAAGTATTCCATGCGATGAGCTTTACTGCAGTTGACACCCCATGTGATTCAAGTATTTCATGCGCTGAGCTTTACTGCAGTTGACACCCCTGTGATTCAAGTATTTCATGCGCTGAGCTGTACTGCAGTTGACACCCCATGCGATTCAAGTATTTCATGCGCTGAGCTTTACTGCAGTTGACACCCCATGCGATTCAAGTATTTCATGCGCTGAGCTTTACTGCAGTTGACACCCCATGCGATTCAAGTATTTCATGCGCTGAGCTTTACTGCAGTTGACACCCCATGCGATTCA
>JARFOD010111067.1:0-15445 GCA_031763545.1 Mopalia muscosa
TGTAAGTCTCTCCAGCGGAACTAGCAGAAAGGGGTGCTATTTTATATAAAAAAGATGGTGTTATCTGATATCCTTCCCAGCGTAACTACCAGAAGGGGTGTTATTATATAATAAATCTATATATAAGAGGTATATACTGTCCACGGGAATTACGCAAAGGGAGATATCTTTTAGTCTCAGCGGCGGAACTACCAGAAGGGGTAGTTCATACAATGTTGTAACAGAAGATACATGTGGATAAACGCTATGGAATCACTTTCGGTGCTGAAAAAACGCTATGTATGGTAAATGCAGTACCTGTGTTGAATTTGACTTAACACGTAATTTTATTATATTCACCTCCCAAAGATTATATGTTTGTTGTTTTACGCCGCTGTGAATGTCATTCCATTAATATTGTGGTGGTTTCAGCCTGAATGACGGCGGGGACCGATACAGACACTTCAGGTTCACTGGTCAGTGATAAACACCGGCACGTGTTCAAACCAATCGGTCAGGGGTGGTTTAAACAGACACAAGTAACAAACGTAATTACGGTATCAAACCTACGATTCAACTCCTGACACTGCTCGCTCCACATCGTTATTTCAATTTATAAGTTGATTGGACTTAGATAACGTTTATGAGATTGTATCTGTCCATTATGTTACCAATCACTTAAGGCACAAGACCCACATGCCTAATCGAACTGATAAATTACCTAGAGCGGCTAGGAGTGAAACTGTCATGTAGACCGAGTTTATTAGTTTGTCTTCACATTCTGATTACTGTTTCATTAGCGTTTGCTAGGCCTACGTACCTGTAGCCACTGTGTATGTAAACTCATAACAATTCCATTATAATATTTGTGAAGATTTCAATCCTGAGTTCACAGAGCTGTGTTAATCAGTTGGCATCCCTGTGACGGTGTGGTTTGTGTGTGCGTGTGAAAGAACGAAAGGGGTATGATATTTGATTTTACCTCTTATAACATTCTATTATCGGTACTCATTTTTATGGAAAGTTAAGTAAAAAAATCTGCTGCGAAAAGATAAATATCATATCCAAATCAGGCTCAATCAGTCTCGAATGGGCACGTTGTTGGAGGGAGCTTCGTGTTACCCTGGAGCTCTCAGAGCTAAAGGGGAACAGAGGCCGATCCGTTTGTGGTGCCTGTATTGCGTCCTGTTGTTGCCCTGTATTTCCCCCGTATTGTCTTTGTTTGTTGCAAGTGGTGTTGAGGGTGGTTTCCTTAATCCGCTGGCTGGCAGGTTGTCATATAAGTGTAATACCCTTGAGTGCGAAAGTAAACCGCAATCAAACAAACAATCAAACAAACTACGAATGGAGCAGTTGTTCTGCATCAAAAATGTTTTCTGTTTTTTCCTATTATCTGTTTTCAGTGTGTTTCCATGAATGGGACTGTTTGTACCCTGATGAGGTGTATTATGAAGAGGGTTCATCTCTAAACTTCTCTGTAAAATCCAATAATGTGCTTTTAATCCATCTGTTTTCAGTTTTCTGAACGTAACGCCGCTTCAGTCCTATGTCTTCACAAGTGCAGTTATCAAGAAGTCTTCAATTCAGATCGCATCCAGCAGAAGAGGTTAGGCGACCTACAGACGACAGCTGCGAACCATTCTGACAACTACCGGAACAAAATGAGATGCACTGCGACCAAGAAGGTGACGAAGCAACGTCTCTCCTGAACAAGTCCAGTCATTTTTCTAGTCAAATTCAAATCAAAAGTGATGCGAAGAAGAAAGAAGTGAATAAGACAGGGGCAAATCAGGCCCCAAAGAAAGGTGCCGGCCCAGTGAAACCTCCGGTAGGTTTATCTGCTTTTGCCAAAGGCCGCTTTAGATCTGTTAGTGCATCAGAGGTGCGAGTAAATCCACATAAACATCGAACAATACAAACTCCTACAAATGACCAATCTCTCTCCGCTAAAACAAAATGTCTGAAAGATGTCCAAAACTTTGGTCGGTATCCAAGGACAGTTCCCCCCTGTGTGAATGTTAACATTAATGACGTTGAAAACACTACCTCACAAGAAGACGAACTTTCCACTAAGGATAAAAAATTACAAGACAATGTCCGTAATGAACAAGATGATGCCTTCCCATTTGTTGTGGTTCCAGACTCTACCCAAGACCAGATTCTCAACCATGACTCATCAACAAGCAGTGGCGGTGAATCCACGTCAGCCTCAGAATCCAGTGCTGGGACTTTTTCTCTGCGAGGGTTATCAGCCGCACAGAAGTTCCTGTTGCTCAACGTGCTTCTCAGTGACTTCCTGACCTCATGCTGCCTCTCACTGATGGCTCCTTTCTTTCCTCAAGAGGTAAATGTCATCTTAGCTTAAATCTAAAATTTGAATCCAAATAATTTTTAACAAATGTTGTCGATAAGTCAGAGTTATAATACGCCAACTGTTATTTTTACTGTCTATCAATATTGTTGTTGTAGGCACTTAACAAGAACGTCAGCAATTCAATCTCAGGTTGGATATTCGGCATCTACTCTCTTACACAATTTGTTGTGGCTCCAATATGTGGCAAGATGGTGAGATGTAATTTATTCCTTTGTTTCTAGTTTATATATATGTGTATAGTTTTTTTGAATATTATAAGTTATTATTATTATTTTTTATTATTATTATTATTAATGTAATTGTCTTGTGCTAACATACAGTGTATATCACGAACCTGAATATGCAACCAAATGTCTGCCAACACTATTTAACAACACATAGCTGTTTGTATTCCAACACTATTAAACAACACATAGCTGTTTGTATTCCAACACTATTTAACAACACATAGCTGTTTGTATTCCAACATTCTTTTGCAACACATAACTGTATTCCGACACATGACTTGATACAAGTCAAATGGGGGAGAATGAGTTTGAATATAGTAAATTGTATTTTGAACAAAGAGCGTACGTTTTAGACAGCTTTTAAAGTTTAGTTGCGGTCAAAGATTATCTAATGCAGTGTGGCTCTGAATAAAACCACTATCTAACGAAGAGTGGCTTAGTGGTAGCCACTAGCGAATGCGCTTCCTAAACTGAGCCTGCGCCGATTTACCGTTCACGGGATCGAGTCCGCGGGATCGAGTCCGCCTGTCGACCATCAGGTATATGAGCCAGTCACATGCTCCGGCAATCACTGGGGTTGTTTTTACCGGGTTTCCTCGCGGTTTCCCACGCTAATAAGGCTGTGTTCAGTGTGAAGTGGACAGTCCGTCGTCATATAAGTGAACTACCCTTGAGTACGACGTTAAACACCAATCAAACAAACAAACATTGTAACGAAGAGGAAGATAAAAAGGCTGCTGATGAAAATATTTTGATATTTAATAACATTCATTCACTTATCATGAGATTGAGAATCACGCGGGACTTTAGTCTATAGAATCCGTGTCCCCAAATAGGCCTACGGTGGCAGCTTCGAGTATACTTACCTACTTCACCAGTATAATGATCCCGTGTATCTTGGATTTGAAAAATCTTAGGCCCAAAGTGATCCAGATTCGACAAAAGTAAAACTTGCGCCATTAAACCTTTTTATTCTTCTTTTCGTATAAAAACTATCAGTTGTCTGGTTTGAAACTGGAAATAATGTTTTTTGTTTAAAATCTAGACCACACACATATAGCATGTACGACGGTTGTCACAGGAAGTCGGATTGGAAACACTCGTGCTAGTGCTCGCCTTCATTCCAACCAAGCCTTATAAATGAAGATTTTTTGCTATTGCATGGGATGATCATGGGGTGCGAGGTTTCTTCCCTGTTGTACCAACAATGCGCAGTGTACAATTGACAGCGGTTCCGGCATAAGGCTCGAATCGGCCATAATTCTGACGGTTGAGTTATGTTTGTTTGTTTGTTTGTTTGATTGGGGTTTAACGTCGTACTCAAGGATATTTCACTTTATGACGAGGGAATGTCCACTTCACACTATTCCTTTCCTAATTACATCGGAAATCCGAGAAAAAACATTGCTGGAGCCGCATTGTGTGACTCACTCATGTACTTGAGGGTCGACAAACGGACTCGATCCTGTGATCGGTACATCGAAGTAGGCTTTAGTAAACGCACTCGCTAACCACTAAGCCACGGCCGCGGGCCGGGAGAGTTATGAGAAATGAACATGTCAGATCTTGGTTCACAATCAGTGTGTTTCAGACGATAAACTAGTCCGCATGATAGAGGTGGTTGAACCCCTCACATCGATCAAGTTTAATTCGCAGCACAAAACTCTGCGTGCCTCTGTAGGAGAGACCGGGACACATTGCATCACTTTATAGTTAAAACACTGTATGTAAGCCAAATCCACCATGTAGTTTAAATAACAAACTTGACTAAGACTGCCGTGAAGTTTCTGTAACGCACATCTTTATTCATCAATATAGTATCGATGCCACTGACTGGTCTAACTCAACTGCTTGAGTTTACGTGACGAATGTTACGAATGTGGTACAAGCTATAAGTAACAGAAAGACAATAACATAATATCAGTAAAATGTTACCATGTGAAAACATAGAAGGAAATGAAAGTTACTAAACGTGTTCATCATAGGTTAATTAAAGGTAAACACCCTCAATAAATTCATTGTTACCCTTCTGAAAGATCAGCCCTAAATATGCAAACTTCTACCTGTATTTCAGATAAATGTATACTTTAATATGCACTTACACGTAAACTATTCTTGTTTGTGAGTTATAACCCCTGGCTATTGCCTAACATCACACAAAACATCGCAGAAGCTGACCGGACTAAAATTTGAAAGCAACACTGTGAGTGGTCGACCGAACCCGCCTGGCCACTGATGCGACTGTCCCGGTAGCTTACCTAAGAGCAATGCCTAAAGCGAAACTACAACAACCTAACACAATGTGATGAGGAATAAATCAAACTAATGTTATCTTAAGCAAAATTTACCAGTTTTAGAGTCAACCATTATACTCACAAGATTTCTTGGCAGTCTTAAAGCACATTAAAAGCGACCCAAAACAATATACACTGTCATTATAACCAGCCTTCATATTTAACCCAAGCCGCCAAACTATATGTATAAGGACAACTTTGCAAACAAACAAATCCATGTCAAAATTCAAATGTTAAAATCGACCATCAGGTATATGAGCGAGTCACATGTTGTGGCTCCGGTAATCGCGGGGTGATTTTTACGAGGTTTCCTCCCGGTTTTCCACCGTAATAAGGCTGTGTACAGTGTGAAGTGGATAATCCGTCGTCATAGAAGTGAAATACCCTTGAGTACGACGTTAAACCCCATTCAAACAAACAAACAAACAAACCAAATGTTAAAACTTTCATATAAACATTTCATTGTATAAAGCAAAAAGTTTGCTTGAAATTTATATATGCATGTATTTTTAAACATATATATATAGGCTAGCATTTTATGGAAAGAAAAATAGTGACCAGAAATAAAAGCTTCTTTAATGTGAACTTTTATAAAATTGCTGGACAAATAAAAATATTCCTTGGCAAAATCTCTGAGGGAAATTATGGGGCACATTGCATCAGCTCTTATGTAAAAACATGTTGCAATGGCCCCCCTCCAAGGTGTTGCAATGTGCCCCCTCCAATGTGCAACTAAATGGCAACATGTGCAACTAAATTCACTTTTGAGGGACATAAAACAAATTGAACAGATTTAGTTTTGTCACTGATTACACATTATTGTTTCTGCTTTACATATATATAAATCATCTATTATGATTATATTAATAATCAGATAAAAATAAAATCATTGACATACCTGATAATTTACAAAAAGAGTCAAAAAACGTTTTTTTCCGTAGAAAATTGTAATGCAGTGCTGCGGCTAGCTTTCACTATGGTAGAAAGTAGGATCCAACAAATGCTTAACAACAGGCGATGATAACAAAAATATCCCCACTGTTGCAATTTACCTGTTGCGGACTTCTGGTCATCGTTTGACTCTAGACATTCGCAGGGATGGTATTTTTTTTACCAGTTTTCTTCTCAGTTCCTACCGTAATTTTGTGAAGAATTCGTCGTCAAATAAGTCTTCGATTATGAAGTTATACATAAAACAAGCAAACTATACAATTTAAACCATACTTTCATTTTTTTTACCTATAACAACTGTAATTTTGTTCCAGATGCCAAAGATAGGAGGAAAGTTCATGTATATAGCAGGGGGGGTCTGGAGTGGAGGCTGCACAATATTATTTGGGTACGAAAAAAAATGTCTGTACTAATTTAAACAATATGATACCTTTGATGACGTGGTATATCCGTTTAGTGACTACTGTTGATAAGATAGCCAGTTTCATGAAGGAAATGATGTTATTTGGAAAGAGACAGCCGAACCAGAATCCGGTTACGTGGTCGACAAATGTTCATTCAACTCTATAAATGCCAATTATATTGGAATGGCAGACACACACCAAAAAATGAACATGTCATCGCACTGATTGCGCATGGGTGGAACTTTCGGTCTTCCGGTGGGTTAAACCCTATAGCTGTTAATAGTTGTTTCAATTAACGATAAAACACGGACATATTGATCCAACGAGAGTTAATTGTCACGCGAAATACACACCTCTGAATGTTAATGGTATATTTCGTAACTTTCATGGTATCCATAGTAACGATAAAACACGAACATATTTATCACACGAGATTCAATAGTCACACTAAATGTTTGACCCTGACTGACTGTTCCTGGTACACATATTAACAACAAAACACAGACTTATTTATCACAAAAAGTTTAATTGTCACGCGAAATACACACCTTCGGGGAACCCATAGTAACATTTAAGGTATCCATAGTAACGATAAAACGCGATCTTATTTATCACAAGAGGTTTAATGGTCACGCATATATAATAATTATAAAATATTGTTAAATGTACTGTAAGAAATTTACGCGTTATTCGTCGGTCTTAAATAAAAGAATTTCTCTTACAGTATGTTACCATTTCTCTTGGTTACAGGTTTTTGGAATATGTACCCGTGGAGGAAGGTGGAAGTGTGAGCTTCATATCATTGTGTTTTATATTACGTATAGTCTTAGCCATAGGCTGTACTGGCTTGCAGACTGCGGGGTTTGCCTACTCCTTCAACGAGTTCCCTAACAGCATTGCCACCGTGTTTGTAAGTTCCTTTCAATAAGATTGTAGCTTTGTTTGTGATCTTTGACTTCAAAACTGCTGAAATTCGTGTGTGTTTGAGGTATGTCACAATGGAAAAATGTGTGTGGCGTCATTTAAAAGTGCCACTATCACGAGAGAGCCCAAAGGACGTCAGCCAGTGCAAAGATAATACGCTCTAATGACGGAAGTAAAAATCTTCAAAATTGAGTCTTATGAATTTAAAAGCTTGTTTCAAAACTTTGCGTAATGCAAATTATAATGTATAGATAGGGAAAAATCCAAACATTTGGATAAATTTTTATTTATTCCATTATTGTTTATTTTCCTCAAATATATATGTTTCAAACATTTTATTATTAAGATAAAAACAATCATTTTTTTAATAACGTATTTTATTAAGTATCAAACACTTGCAGGCCAAGTGGCAGTGCGAAAGAGGACCGCCTTTTAAAGATTAAATTACATCCCTTTCCTCCTTTCCACTGTAGTTTCTCTAAAAGCATTTTGTTTACCACAAGCATATTTTCTGCTCATTGAGATAAATTCAATATAACCAATGCGTTTATCGCAAGTTACTCCATATTGATATCCCCAGCTTTACTTTTGTTTGATAAAAACAATGTTCTGTACTGTGCGGCAAGTCAACCTGAATTTACAGGCGGCGGCTAATTTTTATGTTTCACACAATTCTATATGTTTCAGATTGAAAAAAAATAATTAAAAAAACTATGTTTATGTACTTTAGGGAATAATGGAAGTGTTCGTGGGGCTGGGATCAATGACTGGACCTGCCCTCGGGGGCTTGCTGTACGGAGTAAGTGTTACCTGTTTTAATCTCATGGGCTTTCCGAGCTTGTTTTAACTTTCCCATTCTTTCATCTTGTTGGTCGGGGTGTAGAAGACGCGTCAGGGTTATTGATAGCTCAGCAATGCGTGTAGACCATGACAGGTGGGATGTACTGCACATAGTTTAATTAGAATCCCAGGTCAGATCAATCACGGGTTAATTCCCAGCCTGCTGTCATCTCTGTGTTTGCGGTCAGGGAATTTTATAATTGTTTAAAATATTATATGTCTGGATTAGAGTACCGCCTTTATCGCTTGAAAGGCATTTAACATCCTGAAATATATCGAGGAATTATTAGCTGTTCAACTAAAAAATTTAATGGCGTTAACGAACACCGGCTGTAGGGCCCTTTTTTATTTTTTATTTTTTTTAAATTTTTCCTAAATATACAGTTTAGTGTAGCGGATACCTACACTTGAGGTAAATGTTAGCTCGTACTGTTGCAACTATAAATCAAAATTGGACGCAATATGAAAAAAATTTCATTTACCGTCGGAGTCCTCCGAGGACTCCAAAAAAGTCTGGCATTGGTGGCAACTCTTATTATAAAATGTTATCTGGGAAGCAGAGCTGTCCACAATGTAATACTTGTTACATTCTGGGAATTCGTTATATTTCGGACAGCTGCAAGTCCTGCAACTCCACGCTAATTCTAGTTATTCTCCCACAACCATATCGCTTAACGCAGGGTTTTCAAAGTTGGAAACACATTGTTCTTGCACTAAACTACATTGCTATTTAAAATAGAGCCATTCCAAGCAAATTTCTGGGTTCCCTGGTAACATAATGATACATAATAATAGTATACAATTAAGAGGAGGTGACCACGTTTAAAACCATACCGGTTAAGACAGGGTTTTTAAGATATCGGAAACAGATAGGTCTTGCACTAAACTATATTCCTATATAACATGGGGTCATTCCAATCAAATTCTGGTTTCCATGGCAACTCATATATATAATGGTCGACAGACGGACTCGATCCCGTGAACGATAAAATCGAAGTAGAATCGTACTCCTTCGAAGATATTAAACTATATCGCCAGGAACAGTGTATATATGTGAAAGTTTATTTCACATTGGTGAAGCCACCGTTTTTTTTTTTTTACATATTGAAAAGGGTTTTGAAGAAAGAATTATAGATGTTTTGAAGTAAATTTGACATATGTTAAATTAAAAATAAACTCATTTTATGAACGTGAAAAAGATTTGTTTTTTTCAAATGAATTTGTTTTTAACATACATAAAAATGGAATTTTCATATGTGTCAAAAGAAAACTTGTCATTGTTGCCAGAGCGTCGAGTGTAGTTTCCTTCATCTAAAAGACTGACACGGCATAATGAGAGAGTCCTGGGGCATCCCGCCTCCCCATCCTTCACACACACTCACCTGCTCGCACACATGTTGGTTTACAGATAGATACAATTTTAAAATTAACTGCTACTTTTGCTTGAAATTGTTAATAGAAGGAAGTTCATACAGCTTTTATTTTTCTATCTGCAATATTATTAGTACCGTCAATGTTACAAATCGCTCATTGGCCACAAAGCCACAACGTTATTTCTCAAAGGGACGTAACGTTGGTGTCTTACGTCACAGCTCGGGTGTAAGTCTGGAGACTGGCGTCATGTCACGTTATGTTTAAACTTGTATTTTTTTTATTATTGCCAGGCCGGAGGATTCTACTTACCGTTTGTGGTGGTTGGTGGTTTGATTCTAGCCTCCGTTCCAATCAACTACTGTTTTCTACCGGAACTAGAATGTGAGTTTATTTTCCACTTGTGTGTGAAGTTGGATGGAATTCCTACTGCTCTGGGTTAAGGGTACATTGTGGGAACTTCTTGTGTCCTTGTGTCTTCTGAGGTTATGAGTAATGCCCAGCCGACTTATTATGGTACCTAGCGATTTGCCCACCCTGTCATAGGATATGCGTCTGGTGTTTGTTTTCTATTTTGTCATTGGCTGTTACCAACGTAGAGGTAATGTCCCTGCAGAATACTCCCTCGGCTTCCTCGGATCGTAAGAGGCCTGAAAAGAGGCTGCTTTCTGTTGCCCTGGTGTTCGCATAGCTAAATGGTAAAGGGAAGCAGATTTGTGTGTGATATAAGTGAAATACCCTTGAGTACGACGTTAAACCCCAATCAAACAAACAAACAATCTATTTTGTATGCTTATTTTCTCTTGACTTTTGCAAAAAATAATCTTCTTTACCTCTGTATTTTAAATGAGTTTGGGATTCTCTTGGTCTAACATCAAAGCTGAGTTGATTTAAAAGCTATGTTACACATAACATAAAGAGCAACTTCTGATTTGAGTGAATTAAGTATTAATGTCTGAATATTGTTTGCTACTTTCAGATTCACTGGATTCACATGGCGAGGGATCAGTATTAAAACTCTTACAAATGCCGTCCATCATTGTTATGAACATTGTTGTAGTTGTTGGGGCGGTGATCTGGTCAATCTTAGACCCCACTCTAGAACCCCGTCTCATGGAGGTTTGTCACTTTCTCTAATATGATCACCGTCTAAACAAACTTGAAACAATATGAGTAACCGAGACATAATTGGGAGTAAAATTGTTAATGAAGACGGTTAAACATGGCCCCAATACAGATACTCCCTGGTACGTGACGCTACAGGAAACCACTGTACCGTCAACCTGACATCCGTTTGGTGTCAGAGGTGGGATCTGTTTTTCTATGATTTCAATTGTAAAAATCACCATATTTTGGGCTTTTATTAAAATGCGTGGCATAAAAAAAATATTCTGTATTTATTCTGCACATTGTGATGCCAATGAGCTGAGACAAAAAAAGCCATTAAACTATTAGGCAGCCTTGGGTAAATAGTTGTGGTGGACAAGGACATGTTAAAGTTATGGGTTTTTTATGTTAGGCTTTCAAAAAGTAGATTGATCATGCTGTTACCGGTGTACTAATCGGATTTAAACAAAGATGATTTGGTGTTAAACTAGACTGTCGGTAAAATAGAGTCAGTAAACTAGAGTGTCAGTTAAATAATGTCAATAAACTAGAGTGTCAGTTAAATAGTTTCAATAAACTTAATCGTCAGTAGTGTGTCAATAAACTGTCCGTATTAAATCTTCGACCTGCTGCACCAACTTGAAATTTGGCTAAGTCACAAAGTGGATGGCTATAAACTCTCCTAGTAGATGCCAATCAGTTGTGAATATATTGTCTTTACTTGGGTCTACTTGTCAATTTATCAACAGTTTATTTATTTCAACTACCCACTATCCGAATATGAAGGACATTTCATATAATATTAAATAGTCCTAACACCTTGAATCCATAACACAATTTTAGTTGTGTGGCCAATGATTTCTACCTATTTAGCAGAATGTAAAAACAACATGTATGGAGGCGATATAATCTATAGTCCCTCATTTTGTTCTTTAAACTTGAAATCGCTCGGCGTATTCTCCTCCACGCTAACTTTCTGGATAACAGTACTACAACTACGTGTGGTGCCATAAGGGTGATATGCTTAATAATAAGGGTTGTTAATTACTATCAAAGGTACATGTACACTGCATGTTTAATCTACATAATCCATTACCTTCCACCACCGACTCTCACCTTCTAAACATTTTTTGTTTTAGTTCGACTTAACACCAGAGATAGTTGGACTGATTTTCCTATTGATGTCAGCATTTTACGCTCTGACTGCCCCTCTTTGGGGTAGAGTTGCAGACAGGATGGTAGGTATAGATATATAAAAAAAAAAGACACGATAAAAACATATATTTTCCGAATGTTTTATTTCTAAGAGAATCAGATAAAAAAAAACAGAAACATCTACCTGGCTTACTGTGTGTTCATCTCACTAGTCTAATTTTAATATACATTTTTATACATATGATCTGCAGATGTTAAAATATAAATACTCGTGTGACGGTCTTTGTCATTACCCAACGGCCGGCACTCTATATTCAGATCTTGTGTTTAAAAATCATGCATACTTTGAGGAGAAGGTGGTTTGATGGACCTAGTCCTGTTGTAAAGACCAGCCCGGAGTCGATCTGATGGGGCGTCCTGTGATTCACCTGTCCTTAACCTACCTGGTGGTGTCTTATATCCATGGGGCTGCCATTCCTTCATATCAGTTGTGAATTAACCATATACGGCGTTAACCCCCAATCAAACAAACACTGTTGGGACTTCGACTGTGATTCAACGGTTTGTATGCGCTTGACATCTGATCTTCCTCCGACGTTGCATACGTGCTCGCAGTATACGAGGGGGTCACACTGTGTGATCATCACCAGGTTCTCTCGGGTTTCCTGTCAAAAAAGCATGAACTTATTCTTTACCCATTTTCAGAAAGACAACAAGTTGCTGTTAATACCTGGCTTCGCTTTTTCTGCTATCGGCTTGTTGTTGTTGGGACCATCCCCTATCTTTGGTCTGGGGGACAAATATAAGTAAGATCTTCATATATAGCTTATATGTTTTAATTATTTGCCGCATGCTCTTGATAACTTCATTTTATCAAATGTCTACCATTTGTTGTAGTAAATTCCTGTCGATTTTTTTTGTTCAGTTAATTCCTGTAGATGATTGTTTGTTTTAACTGCATATTTTATGGTGAGATTAGACGCATTTTTTAATGGAAAACACAGACCTAGAAGAAATAGGCCCTTAGCTGTGACCAGCTTTCAAGCTAGTAATGTTTATTTAACATTATGACGCACAACAACAGAGCTTAGTCGCTATGGTGGCCAAGTGCGTCTTAGGTCGACCCTATATGACGTAAGTGTTTAAAAATGACAAGCGTTTAACCAGACAATCAAAACGCCTCATTTCAAAGAAAAAATTATTTGTTTAAAATTTATTATATCACGTCAAATTTGTTGTTTCGCGTCTCATGTTGGAACATCCTTCAAACTTTCCGAACCGGTACAGTTATCTCAGAGGTGAATGAAAGCAATAATAATACTACAAGAAAACCTGTAATGTTAACCACCGGATGATTTGTCGCGCATGCGTCGAAATCCCCCAAAGTACTATGTGGATTTATACCAAAAAAACACACGGAACCAGCCCGTTTCTCGGATAAAATCACATTTAAACAAGACACTGTACGTTTTTTATGTATGAGTTGTTGCAAATAATTAAAATTTCGTCCCCTGTAAGTATTTTAATAATAATATAGCTCCAATGACGTCATCATATCTACACAAAGATAGCCTTCAGACATAAACAAAAAACAGGTGGATAACTCAGTCATATGATGAAAGGAAATCCATGCGAGTTACCTTTGTTTCCTTATCCGTTTGTTAACTAGAAGACCGAAATAGCTAACTGACAAGTGAACTGTTAATTAACTATGAACAAACTAGGAACTCGGGGATTTAAGGAACATACACACTGTATTTGTAAGCCACAACGGGCATCTACATTTTAGCGCGAGTACAGCAAAAAGCATGGGAACATAGCAATCTCAAATGTGTCTCCAAACAGTGGAGAGCGACGTAGCTCATGAATATTCAATATAGTTACGACGGCCATTTACCTGAGCTCTCCGTCAGAGGTTATTTACGGTACGGAAATGGCCGAGAATGTTCACACATGCCAAGCCCTAAGCACGATTTATTAGAGCCAAAAATATTTATTTTGGTATTCTTGTTCCTTCCTTCATAATCTAAGTAGGGATAACAATTGTGCATATCAATAAAATGTTGATAGGGTTTTTAAAACGTTAGTACAGAATCACACACGCACGCCATCATTTGATTAAAACCGGAAGCGGGCTTGCCTTCATGCCTTACGTACAGCCCGCTTGGTCATTAAACTAGTACGATTTTGAATGCCTAATGTAGTGATATTCGCTGAAACGGCGTAAATTGTGCGGTCGTAGCAAGACAAATTGCAGCTGTATAAATACACCGGGACTATGCTTTGATGTCATTCAGCTGTAGATCAATCCAATTCTGTTTTTAAAGATACCTGTCACCCTAATGAAACAATAAAAAGAATGAATACTGATTTATCAATTTTAAGTTAAAAAAGGTTGTGTGTTTTATTTCTAATTTTCAGCTTGACTGGCCTGTTGAAATGGGTTAGATGCATTCAGGCTGAATTTCATCGTCCACCATGGCTTTTACCTCCTAATTCAATCCACAGCACAGACCCCAGATATCTTATGAGTTTTATGACCAACGGAGCAATGGATGGAATAAGCAAGGTAACAGGTTTATATCGTGTTAAGCTGTTCTTACTGGTTTTAAACAGCATAATGTATTTGTTGTAACTATCTTTTGGTTTGTTTGTTTGTTTGATTTGCAACAAATCTGCTGCCCTGTTGGTGACGGAAGATAATATTACTGGTTACAAATACAGTGTATAATATTCATTTGTTTATTCAGTCCACAAAACTTTAATTTGACAATGACTTGTTATGGGCTGAGATTATTCAATCAGACATCTTGAATAATACTTGATTTAATGCAAGCATGCTTAGCACGCCTGTCAGCTGTGAACATATCCATCGTTTGGTCATCTTGAGCATATCTACATAAGTATATGTACTTTACATTTCAATAACTGGATACCTATGGCCGGAATAATTTTTATTTTTTATTTTTTAATAATTATTCTGTGCCGAAATTATTACTGTATACATTATATTCGTATTTATTTTGTAGGTCACTTTATAGATGACATATGGCAAAGTACACTTTTTATACTAATAAATCAGACAAAGAATTTTAAAAAAGTACAAATTGATTTAGAATTTAAAATTGCAGAAATCTACTAGGATTCGACAAATTGATTGGGAATTTTGAATTGTAACAATTTACTAGGTTACGGTGTTTGTATTTGTAGTACTTCTCAACAGAGAACGTTATGGATAAAGCAGCATGTGATTACAACACCATGACTATGTTAGTTCATGAGTTAATCCTCAGAGATCAAAAGTTGTGAGGGGAATTGCCTTAAAAATCAATGGGATTGGAATTTTCACTATATCTGAACATATGACTTAGCTTACTCTTCAGTACGCCTACAGATATGCTTTTCGAGTGAATGAATATAAAACTTTCCCTAAATAATATGGATCCTTGATACAGTTTTTTTTCTTCACTTTACATTATAGGTGATTTCCACGGTACTAACTAAAGGCGACAACATACTTATGGAAGAGCATTCATACCCAGCAACGATTTCTTTGGTAACTATAAAAGACTTATTGCTCGTCTCACTGTTATATTGTTGTCTTTTCATCAATCTGGGGTAAAGTTGGCGGATTGGTTGCCTTTTATTGTTTTACTATTGCTTTTGCTACCACAAGACATCCTGGTTATATTTCTCATAATGTTTTCTATCGATTTTTATTATTATTATTATTAGGTGCGTCCAATGGGTGTTAACATTGTGCCGGTAAAAAGTACTGAGACTGGAATGGATGTGGATGACCTAGAAAGAATTTTGTCC
>JARFOD010111078.1:0-29809 GCA_031763545.1 Mopalia muscosa
AGCTATGTATTTTTTTGAATGGCTGAAGTGAATAGGCGGGACATCAATTTTATACACATAGTTGAATTTTGACCCATTTATGGATTATCCTCAACAGATTAAGAAAATGTCCATATAGGTTAAGGACAATTCTACATAATAGGCGTTATGAAATTGT
The DNA here is from genome assembly GCA_031763545.1 of Mopalia muscosa. Classification (NCBI taxonomy): domain Eukaryota; kingdom Metazoa; phylum Mollusca; class Polyplacophora; order Chitonida; family Mopaliidae; genus Mopalia; species Mopalia muscosa. The sequence continues at coordinate 158 of JARFOD010111078.1, forward strand.
TTCCATAACTGTGTTAAGGATTTTTATTTTTATATATGTAGATATATGTAAATATATATATATTTGTTGTTTCTTTCAGTGTATAACTGGATCCAACATGGAGGCCACGTTGTGTAGTAGCTTTCAACGCAACGTGGACAATGTGTAATCGTGTAAGTAACACTTCAGTGTGCTCTCTGACCTATCCATAAAATGTCAATGATATTTAAGGCTGACTATGAGCTACCCTTACGCTTTTTACAAGAAATTGTTGAGTGCTTTTATGTATACTTGTCGAAATTTTTATAGCAAAATGGCGTCCAAGCCATTAAAATCATTGGCCCTATGCATTTTTTCTGTAAACGGCATTGTGTGGTCTTGAACGTAGTATTCGTTGGTTTTCGGTCTTTTTTTTCCTTATGTGAATTCGGGTAATTATTTTCTGCTATTAAATTATTAAACCACGATAGTTTGTCGCCATATATTCGCTAGACAGTTGTAGTGCCGCCGTTTGCCGCTAGGGGGCGCCAGTGCACCAGGGCCTTGGGCTACAACTTGACATATTTATTTGGCCAGTCTTTTATTTTACTCTTGTCCCGTCTGTCATTTTTAACCAGGTGATTAGATTCATGAACATGCTCGCTTTGTGGGAGACTACTGGTATTTTTCTAGGAGCGTTTTTTTCTTGATCTGACAATAGATAAAGCATGTCGTGGCGTGTGTATTTGACGACGTCTCGACGTTAAAGATAACAATTTACAAATTGTAAGTTTCGATTTGTCCATCGACAAATTAAGACGCTATGCTTAGTCTCTTTATGAAAAAATAATTTCCATTTGTATTTAGCTTGAAGCTATGACTGTAAATACTTATCTGATGTAGCTTATAATCATCAACCCGACTACAGCTGCATGTGTCTGAGGCTGCCTATCTGTGATTCGCGTTAAAGCTAATGGCATGTCTGTTTAAAGGATTAAGAATCTCCGTGCAGTACTGTACATGAAAGCGGGACAACTAAGTATACTGTCAACTTCTCCCTAAATAGATTGTAAAAATCTCATTCGAGTACATTTAGTTGTTTGTAAAATATGGAAGCAAATATTGACAGAGATGGATATTCTCTTGTAATTTTATGGAGGTTTGGAATGTCTCAGTATTATTATTTAAAAGAGAACACTAGTTTGTTTGTTTGTTTGTTTATTTTTTTGTTTGTTTTTGTTTTGTTGTTGTCACGGGTCATTTGTGGTAATGAATACAGCTAATTCTGTTAAATTGTAACAAACAATTGTGATACAATCAATATAAATGAGGCTAATTAAGACCTTCTAGCTAGGCGCTTTACTGCCTCAAATCGAAGTTATGATGTAGCCTTTTATAGAGATTGCAAAATGACTTCAACCCAAACGCCTACGTCATCAAGCTTCTGACCAATCAAATGCGTTAAATTTGTCACTTTAATAAATAAATATTAAAAACGAAAACACAATCCATCTGTTGGAATTTCTTTTTTTTTTTTTAATCTTGTTTTGTCTGGTTAAAATAAGATTTTATTAATACTTGTGAACATTCAACCTGTTGTATTTGATCATGTCGACTACGTCACCACCAACCACCCCCTCCATCCCCGCCCTACCACCCCCGCCCTACTTCGCAACATCGCTTAGTAGCAATTTAGACCAAGGATCAATTGGCAAAAGATTTGATAATTTATACATGCAATGTTTTATCGTTTTATCGGTGTTTAAATGGCGGTACTGTAAACTAGTTCCATTGACCATTAGCAATGTTAGTAGAACGACTTTCCCCCACGTTCAGATTGAGGAAAAGATGGCTGGGTAATATGATAAATTATTACTTAATCTTTCAGATCACCTGAAGTGGGCGAATGACAGATGGTAGAGCGTCAGTCAGAGGAAAAACGTGACAACATGTCACATGTTTAGTGCTAGTTTATAACGAATCTCGAAGTCAGGTACGATATATGAATACTGTTAAAATAAGTCTTGTGTTTATCATCGACGGACTCCAGATCCCCGTCACCTTGTGTGCGGGGGTGAGCGGAATGTGTGTATTTATAGGTCCTATATGTAAAAAAAAAAGTGTTTCAGATTATAGTATGTTTTTAATCTTTTGGTAAACATTAAATAAGTTTTAGTTCTTTAGGAAAGTATAGAGAACACGTGTGATTCTGTAATTAGACGAGAATGACTAATTTTTAGTCGTTTGTGTCACTCAAAAAAAAGGCTCTCAAAAAATCCATAAATAATTGAAGGGAAAAAAATAGCTAAATAGGTGCCGTCATTCAGTACGTTTTTACAATTCGCATGCACCTTCCAGGACAACGGCTGAAAGGCAGCACATTCCTGGAAGAGAAGATCTTAATGTGTGGCTTGCCGACCAATTTGACAGATTACATCGCGAATTTTCCAGCTAAGCAGTCAAATTAACTCCTCTCGTTCCAGCGTGACTTGTAACTTTGCCTACCATTCATCCTATGTTAATTCACGCTTGATTTCATCAGTATGACTATAAATTTACTAAAAGTTTAGGGTGTGTTGAACGGAAGGAGCTTTGTACGAATTTGGGCTCTTATTGCCAGTAAGACATTTTTCTTTTCTCTCATTGGATATTTATTGCTCGTTTATTTAATTATTTACATTATGTATTTATGCGCTAATTTAATTGAATTTTTTAAAATTTTATTATTTAAAATTGTTTGTTGTCTCTCTTTTTTTTTTCTTTGTCCTTGATCTTTGGCGGTGTCCTCGACGGTGGAAACATCTGTTATCACGAGATCTCTCCAGTCCCGAGTAATCGCTGGTATTTTAATTATGGAAGTCGAGAAAGGCCATCTTGCTGCCTCGCTCTTTTCAAGGAGAGGACGTTCAGCGATGCTGAGAGATGATTTTTTTCTGGTCAGATTCTTACTTACAGTGTTCCATAGAAAATACTGCGAAAATTTTGCCAGCTCGACCCATATTATATTCCATGAGCGAAAAGCAGATAAATAGGGATGTTACTTTCTGAAAAAAAACGCTTGTTTTATTATACCGAATTTACTAGATCTATAGGCTGGGATAGTATTATGAGTGGTTAATATTATCATAAAGTTAACATAGATAAATTAGCTTGCTAACCTTCTTTGAAAAGGGCTGGCCTCTGTTTTCCAAGAGAACACCATTACGTGACAGGAAAGGGGCCTGCTTCACCTAAGAAAGCTTTCACGTGAGCAATAAAGGAAAAGTTTGAAGGGTTTTCACGTGACTGTATGGTATAGGGCCTGCTTCGCCGAAAACGCTTCCACGTGAGCACGGAGGAAAAAGTTTGAAGGGCAACAGAATTAATGTCTGCTGTGGAGTTTCGCGTGACGGTATGGTTAGGGGCCTGTTTTCCCGAGAAGAACACTCTCACGTGAGCGAAGAGGAAATACTTGTATAGGCTGCAGTATAAATGTCTTGTTCCACTCTTAAACGGGAAACGCTACTTTCATTATACAGCATAAATCATTCATATCTCGTACAATATTTTTACGCCTATAGTTGAACATGACGAAATTTTGTCGTACGACATTCTGTGAAACTGGCCCTAGATCTAGAAAATTATAAGACCTGTGTTTATTTAAGGAGCTGGGCATGTTCACCATCAACTGTATAGTTGTGCTTTTTGCAACGCTCTTAGAAATAATGGTTCTTTGAGGGTTCTTTAGAAAAGGGGATGGTTCTATATGGAACAATTACGACAAAAACGTTTTTTGGTATAAAAAGAATGGATAAATAGTAAATACTTAGAACAGTTGCTGTGAGGGTTCGTACAGAACCAAAAAGGGTTCCACCGGAGCCTTGACTGAAGAACTATCAAGGATTCCACCCGAGCCATGACTGAAGAACCATAAAGGGTTCCATTAGGGACATATTTTTATGGTGAATTTTTTGTGAATTATGGGTTAATCTCTTTTATACGCCCTATGATAAATCAGTCATGGTACGGCCTCCGGCGTCCCGCAGTATGGCTCAAATCCGTCTTCAGGGAAAAAGAGCTCCAAAAAATAAAGGATGATTTTCATGAAACTTGCTTGACAAATTAACCATCAGTTGTAGCTTTTTCTAATACAGTTTCAGTAATATTTAAAATCTTTTTCATGTCCATGGATACAAAGTTGAACTTGTAGTCTTAAATAAATCTGCTCTATAAATCAGTATTTGGAATATTTTTTTAAAAATTCTTTGTTGTTACCTATAAATGTACTTTCGTAGACGATGACACGGTGTATATGGTAGTTTGAAATGTCTGTGGTTACCATGGCAATTTTGTATACTTTTGTCTATATATAGCACCTCGTGAGGGCGTATGTTGAATTGACTAAAAATGCTGTTTGTATTTGTTAAATGGATTAAGGCGCATTCTCACGGTACAACTTATAGTTACGACACGAGGGGGTTCCCCTTATTTTCAGCATTGTGATTGGTCGATACAGAAGAACGAAACAATCGACCAATTAAAACTCCGCAAATCACACCGTGAAAATGCGCCTTAATACGGTTGGAGATAAAGAGATTATTCAACAGTTTGGATAAATATAAAAATTAATAATAAATAAATAAAGCTAATTTAATTTAAGTTTATTTTACACATGTAGAATTTATTTCAATTTATCTAGAATTGTTGTCCGCATATCGGCAAATCTGTTTCACATGTAATATAAATATCTATTGTATAAATGTGAAAAGTATATTAGATATGTAAAATAAACTTTTATTTTATATAAGTATACATTAGAACGGCACAGCAAAAAAATATTGAGAAACGATTTCTTGTTTCATTTTAAGACCACGTACGAGCTTGTTCCGCATTCATATATCCTGATACACCTTACGAAATTTCATTTCCTTAAAACAATTGAAAAATAATTTTACCCGAGTAAATGAATCTCTGTTATTTCTTTTCCTCAAGCGCTAACATCACAACCATCGACCAGCATGTCAAGAGTGATGCTTCCTTTAGTTTAATGTTATTCTGATGTAGTGACTGTGAAGTTAACCCGTTTTAAATTAAAATCGTATATAGAGAGGGTGACAGAACCCACAGTCTATGTGACACTGCTGGATTCGCTGTCAGATCATCGGCCAGTAGGAGTGCATTACACATTTGAAAAAACTGGTGCAGTGTATGCTAACTTAAAGTGGAATATCCACAACTTTTTGGAATTGTAAGTATTAAATCTCCTTGAGCATTATGTTTGTTGGAAATTTATTCAATTGTCATGGGAAATTTTGGAAACAATTTCTTGCTCTAATGTGTGATTTGCATTTTTATTTGACACATCCAGAAGATATTGTTATCAGTGTTTTTCAATGCATATGTTTTTCTTATTTTAAAATTGAGTTGTACTCCTACATTGCAAAACTTTCTCACTGGAATTACTTTGGGACTCATTGTAACAATAATGTTTTCTAATGAAATATGATAATATCTGATCCACATCATGTTTTAGTGTGAAATAAAACTACTAAAAAGCAATTGTTCACTAAATTTAAAAACAAACTTGAAATACTTCCCAACAATAAAAAAAACTTGGTCTCTCTTCACATTATAATTATGACTCCCCCCCCTTGGTTAAAGAGAAACTTGGTCGGAAAACTAACAAACTTGGTCGCTTTTCAAATTCTACTAATAAGTGCGACCAAGAAAAACTTGGTGGAAAACTAACCAAGATTTTTTTTGGTCGAATTATGGCAGCGACCACGAAATTCTTGGTCGCAATTTTTTTCCAAGGATGGGCGACCAAGTTTTTCTTGGTCACTAATTTTGACCACCTTTTTCGACCATTTTTATGTTTGGTCGCACACTGTGCGAGTATAAGTTCTTCTAACAGTGTATTCTAACAGTGTATAAGACAATGTTTCATTTCCACAGTAAGATTTTTTTCAAATTTTAGTTAGAAAACAACTTTTAAAGTTGTTACGGCCATGTTAGTAAGGCCGCGAGGTTGAAGTCTTTAAACGCCTGCTTAGATGCATTTATTTCATATATCTATACTAACGATTTCCAATCGACTTTTCATTTTACATAAGATTATTACTGAGGTTAAATTAAGGGTTTTTTTTATATATATTCTTAATTCTTTTTAACAAATTTGAAATTCTTTTTCATATTTGTTTAATAAATTGTTTGTTTTTTTGTTCGTTTTTTTTATACATATTTTAAAATCTTTTTCACTTATATGAAACTGATTAATATACATGTTGAAAAGAATTTTAGGTAAGTGAAATTATTTTCAAATATTTGCATTAAAGTCATTTAATTTACATATGTAACAAATAATTTAAAATATGTGAAAAAAGATAATTCAACCAATGTAGAATAAAGGTTCAACTGATGAAGTTATATTTAAATTATTACACCGTTTTTTTTGTCATGTGACTTTATCTTGAAGGGTCCGATCCAGACCAGACAAGATAACAAACATCCATAGGTATAGGTTTTATGGTTATTTCGGTGTCGATACTTTAACTGAAGCTTCTTTGTGGACCCAACAATGTTCCGGAAATGAAATATTCCTTTAAATAATAGAGAAAGCCAATAATTGTAATTTTTTGATTATTGGAATTTAAAATTCAAAAAAGTCTTTAAATTTTTTTGTTTTTTTTTAGTTTCCTTACCATTCAGATGGAAGAATCACACTACCTGAAAGCATATCAGAAGCCTCATGCTGCGCTTAAATGAAACCCAGAATTGTATCCGCTTTGGAACCGAGGGTTAAAGGTGGCAATTGTACAGTGTTTGTAGCTGTGTTGTTGAAGTGCTTGTATTTATCAGGTGTAAATATAAACTGTGGCCTGGACACAGGTGAAAGAAACTTCGTTTAGTAAGTTAGAATAAAATAATTACGAAAAGTTTACGGAACAAATACCATAGAGATACTTTGAAGTTGACAAAAATTTTTAGACACGAAGTTTCATGATAAAATATTTTTTACGTAAGTTGGACTTTCGAAAATTTTTTTTTTTTTAAACCGAATGACGAAGTTTCTCGCAAGTATACCCTGATCTATTGTGACATGTTTGGAAAACTGTTTATTGTGTTGTGATATTTGTAATATGCAACGATCACCTACTAAATTAAAGTCACACAACAATAGAATTGATAACTCAATAATAAATACAACTTTATATACAATTATGTACAAAGTAACGATATCTCTACAAATTCAATAAATATTCTATATGTACAGTAAAATATGTGCGCACTACTGTAGACACTGGCTTAGTTGTAAATTGGTTTCTAGCATGGAAAAAGTCCGTGTTGCAGAAGCAGGGATACTTTTGTGAGGTATTTCCGACATGCGCTCGAGATTCTGGACTTATTTTTCCTGGAGAGATTCGAGATATAGCACATTCATAAGAGAACCTTTCAAAAAATCTCTGAATTTATTAATCTTGACAGAAAAGTCATTTGAACAGCTATCCAGCAGTAGAAAGCAGTGGTCTTAATTATAGCACTCTCCGGAGTTCGATACCTCTGACGGTTAATGACGCCAGTCCATGTAAGCTAATGTCAGTGCTGTATAAAAGAGCAAGTGGTCGTCTTTGTCACAGCTCCGATGTCAGCCATTTTATTCATGTATTTAGAAATTTGTAAATCTCCAACCATGTATCAAAGATATGCACGAAAAGCCCATCCCATATAACAGAAATAATTTTTCATTTCCGTCCATGTTCCATTGTCATAGAAATTCTTATCCCTGCCATATATAATGAAAGACATTTTGGGTATATTCACTATAGCACCATTCATAATTAAAAGTACAAGGCGCATGCGTACTCGACACCATCGATGTATTCTGGGGCCAGTTGTTCAAAGCACTATTAATTTTAATCCTAGATTAGATGACGTCACTCCATGTTGAAGGCCTATCTCTAATCCTAGATTACTGATTTAATCTGCTATTAGGACTAATCTTCGTTTTGAAAAACCGGCCCCCGGGCAGAGACTTGTGAAGCTGAACAGCTATATTTGCGTTCAGATTATGGCCCCCAATACTTTAAGCATTGCACATGTCGCCATATTTTCTACGTCATGTATGACTTTTTTTTTTCAAAGATGACCGTAAGGTACACAATCGTCATAGAGTATTGACCTAATGTCCGTGTTTCAACCGAACATCGTTCACATTCGTCACAGTTCGGGAATTAACGTCTATGAGCCGAAAAGTCAACCTCATAAATATCTCCAAATCTTTCGGGATGACCAGCCTTGCGCTAAACTCCAAATCGGAAGAATAAAAGTAATCCTCTCAAGTTCAACAGCATACATTTTTACGCTTTAGCAAAGAAACAAACTTTAAAGAAACATATCTGTCTGATGTATTATAAATTCAAGAGGAAAGCTTCCTGGCTAAAATATAAGCACTTAATTTTAGGGCCCAGTAATCCTTTTTTCTTGTTACCCGTCTTTTGTTTTTAAACGATTGCAATGAAATATATAGAGGTAGGAATTTGGCAATTTGTTGTTTTTCTTCTGGATGAAGGCTATTAGTTAGGACATCTTCGAGGTCGTATACACTTATTTTTGTGCAAAACCTTTCCTGTCGGACAAAGACATCCGGGAACACAGGGTTTCAAACATGGCGTCCTATCCTTCCGGTTTTCGCAGGTCTTCGTGCAAGGAGATGCGCAGCTGCTGTAGACCGCTCCTTTCGGACATGTTGGAACTGGAAAATACAACACAAATTTCAAAACAAAATTCTTTTTTTTGCTAGTCTGTCCTTCACATCTGTAATGAAAAGTTTTTTTATCGAACTTCTGTTCATAATGAAGACGAAAATGTTTGATTTGGTTTGATCAATAATTTATTAATTGATTATCGAAACGAAACAGCAACAATATAATAAAATCAGGAGAAATAAGAACAAATAAGTTGTATACAAATTAAGAAAACAAGAAACATATATATTATCATTTATCAACAATAAATAGGTCAATAAACTTGTTTAAAAACCTTCCAACAAATAAGTACAAATGATGATCATATGATAGTCATTAATTTGTCTCTTTAGTATACCCCGGGTGAGTAGTCTGAGTTTTACTAATCTTAGAAAGTCAAAATAGCACTAATGGATTTGTTTCTTTTCGCTTTCTTTTGTGCAGCACATAGATTGCCTGGAATTGTTAGAACACACAGTTTGAATATGATCTATATAGAAGACCTAACAAACGACTAGGGATATCATTTTAATTCGCCTCGTTTACGTTCGGCATTTACACCACACATAACAACAACTTTCTTCAATCATTCATTCTTGTTTTCTTTTCAACTTTTGAAATTTCATTCTTCCAATACATGCTCGGTTCTGTCTTCATTCACACCTTGCTGTCTTTCTTTTTCGCTGGAGACTTATTGTGACGAATTATTGTGACGTACCATCGCATTGAGGCAGCTGATGTTTCCACGTTACTATCACGCCGGCTCGTTCACACGCACGTGCATACGCGTTGACAACTTCACATATGCACTTTTTATTTTGAGGACAATCACAGACATCTGTCATGCATGACCTGTAATAAAAAAGACAGAGAAAATTTAGAAACTCATGTCAAACTTATATACGGTTAAATTGCTTAAATATATAAATCCCAGGAGGCAAGCATATTTTTCTCTCTTCATTTGTTCAAAACACATGTGAAAACATGGTTACCTCAATCTATCTATTTAGAAGCTTGTCTCTGGGTCTTTATCTAGAACATGAGGTGTGTCAGCGATATTATGTAACCAGCATTCCTGTGCCAGTGTGATTACTTTTTACAAATATATAAAAATAATAACAAATCCCCCCCCCCCCCCCTCTCACATAAAAACACTTTTTAAAGGGAAAACCGAAGAAAAAATAATAATTATAAATAATAAACACAAAACTTACTTGAAATATGGTGCTACGTTGACTTTACTTCTGCACTCATTGAACATCGACTGATGAAGGATGTCACAGGTTAGGTGGGCGGCAACACGAGCCCGGAAGTCCTTACTGCAAGGAGAAGGTGTCTTACGGGCAGGTTTCCCACGCTTACAAGCTGACGTGCTACCCACACGCCACGTTTTTCCAAAATGTTCGGCAACGTCATAACGCCTTCCGTCCTTTCCAGTCTGATCATCGTCACTGACGCCATTATAGTTGCCGCACAGCCCGCAAAGACGGTTTTTAAAATCGCTGGAGACTTTCACTTCCAAAAAGCTATCGCCATCCCATGTGAGTTCCACGCCCATATTTAAATTCACAACGATTGTGTGGCCTTGCATACGGATACTGAAGAGCCTGGAATCTTTGTGAGGAAGGGTAACGGTCTTGCGATCAACTTTGACCTCTAAATACTGATGCAGGCTGATCCTTCGATTGTCCACGTCGATTGTAATCATTTGGGTCCAGGCAAAGTCATTGGATCGTCTGGCGCTGTTCCGAACGCGTATAGAGAACATCTTGCCGACACAATCTTGTGCCAGAAGGTATTTACAGGTGCCCTGGAAGTTGTAGACGTGATTATCGAAGGTCCTGTAATGGGGATCCCCAAACACGCTACATACAGCGTCAGCTAGAAAGATAAAAGATACATGTGTGGTGAGATCGATTTGTCCTTGAATTACCTGATTGACTTTTAAAACAAATATAACTGGATATCGGCATATTTTTGATTAATTGAACAAGTTTGGTTATTGGATTGTTAGCATGATCCAAAGGTAAATTTATATGATCCAACGACTGAATCCTCCATGAGCTGATTAATTAATTTACTGATGGATGGATGGATGGATGGATGGATGGATGGATGGATTTATTTATGGATTGATTAATTGATTTATCGATTAATGTATTGATAGATTGGTTAATTTAATGATTGACTGATTCATTGAACTTACCTTCAACACACTGTGGACAGCAGAGACCCGGTGTAAACTTGAGCTTGTACCCCTGAGGAAGAAAAATTAAGCTTTTGTAAAAATAACTGTTTCATCCTAGCCGATTTAGTTTTAAAGCGATCCGAGCAGCGAAATTCTGGTCAATTTTATTATTTTGTTAATAGGATATAATATATACCTTTGGACAACCAAGAGCGTTGTTGCATTCTTGCACGCGACACCTAAGAGAACCGTCATCGCATCGACATTCTGTACAAACATCAATGTTCCACCTTTCTCCATGCTGAAATCAATCAAATAATAAAATTATTAATGGTAAGTACAAAGGTTATTTAGTCTCGAAAGTCACATGCCAGACAATTTAAAAAGACATCAAGCACAATTATTTTGAATTAGATGCAGAAAAGTATAACACTAAAAAAAATATTCTTTATGTTTTAGTCAACACATTTATTAAAAGTGAGAGTAAAGTCTTAATAAAAATAAAATAATGTAAAAAAAATATCAATTTTAAATGGGTACGCATGTTCTATATGCGCATCCATAGTCGTTAAAATACGAGTGGACTTTTATTTAAAGTGACATAAAACAAGCGTCATGACGCCAAATCTTGACTCTACTAACAAATATGACCAGAAAATAAAATAGCTACGTGACGACCCTGAGATCACCCATCTTATATTTGTTTAGTTTTTAACCAGGTAGAATGTCAAAAACACGCCCCTAACTTGTAAGGTCATCTCATATGTTTGTTTATTGACATCCTGCACGAGGGATTCCGTTCATTTAGTTCTATCTAATCTTTAAATCATCAAACATCACGTATGTCAATTTTAGAACAGCCAAAATCCCACACACAAATTTTTACCTGGTAAGCCTTTGACCCGGAAGTACAATTCAGACGCGGTTTCTCTGGACAACGCTTGCAGCATGAGCCTGCAGCTTGCACGGCTTCCGCTTCCGGACAAGTAATGACTGGACAAGTCTCTCGGTCACATATCACAGTTCCTTTCTGAAATTAGAGGACAGTGGATTACATTACAAACCGGATAAACATTTTTTCTTACATTTTTTTTATTTCATTACAGGTCTTCGATTCTTAGAACTGAATAGATATATTTCGCAGGACATTTAACAATACGGTTCTGCTTTTTTAATACACCAGTATAAATATATTACACAGTAAAATTTCAATTTATTAACCAATGTATATTTAAATCATTTAATCAGTTGCTTGAAAGGTTTCGTATTATGAGATCTTCTCCCTTACCTGGCAAATACATTTGGTGCACTGATCCGGGCGGATTGTTTTCCCGTTTCCATAAACCCTCTTTCTGAACAAGCATAATCCACTTGGCAGCGCGAAAACTTTCCTCATGCCTGAAAAATGAAATTAAATGGTGGCTCAGCGTTTTGAATAAACAAAATTAAATGATGGTGACGAAAAACAAGTAAAGTCATATCAGGTCTTGCTAGAAAGCAATGATCAGGCCGTGCATGTACTTCACCTACTAATAATTTGCAGCCTAGGCCTAGATTTTTATTTTATCAATATTTTCAGATTTCAAACTTACCTTTGCATTTGGGACAACATTCTCCTTCCGGTGTATAGATTGATTCTGTCGGACAGTCGAGAACTGGACATGCGCGTTTCTTACACGTAACGGTTCCTTCCTGTTAAAAAAAGCAGCAAATATTTTGTTTAAGAGAAATTATTGAAGAGAAAAGCAAATAAAAAAAGTTAAAATATAAATAAAAAAAAAATAATTCTTGAATAATTCCCCTTTTTTGGTTTGGTTGCTAACATGACGACTCTGCATTGTCACCCCTCTCCCTTCCCCATATCCCTTCCAAACAACTATGGTAAAATCTAAATTTTGCTGGAATTTGGTAACATTTTCATGATTCTTTGTCTTTCGTTCTATGAACCATAACCAACTAGTTTAATCACCCACCAATGTGTTTCCTATAAAAGCATGTGTAATGAGATTTTTTTTTCAGAGATTGACCTACCTGACATTTGCAGTCCGCGCAGACGTCCTTTTTGCTCGTAAAAGATTCCCCTTCTTTATATTGTGTACCCTCTACTTGGCAATCTGGAAAATAGCAAATGGACGAAATGTATGTCAGAGAAACAAACAAGTCAATGGAATAGATTTCAAACATAAACTTTGCTATTTATTGAGGAAGGTTTGTGTTTTGGGGGCTTAGGTCATAGGAGGGAGTCTTCTAGACAAGGGTGCGTGTGTCCTGTATAACCAGTCCTCCAATACAAATGAAAGTTTAAGCGTGCAAACATTTGTGATTTGCTGGTGATAAGCTTTACAAAAGGAAAGCTGGAATTCACTTCGGTTTGGGTAATATACACTCTAATGGCCTTTGACCCTGGTAACCTTCGTGACCCTTTAAGCTGCCAGCCAATTATCAGAGGGGTTGAAAACTGGATGGCGCGCGCCGAACAAGAGCTCGTGGTCGTCTGCGCAAACACTAGCCAGTTGACTTTTTTGCTTTTAGCTGGAATTTAGCAAACAAATGAATGTTCCAGACGAAGTTTTTGATGAGGAGTGGGACGGTCAGAAAGAATGGAGAGTACGCGCAGGATCATAGTCAGGAGACAGGGGGCTTACCTCGGCAGACGGGGCAACATTTTCCAGGGACATACACAGGATTGTCACAGGGCGTGTAGCACTGGGTCTTGCTTCGAGTCAAAGTCCCAGCCTATAACAAAAAAAATATATTTAAATCAGCTGCAATTAACCGGATAATGTGGATAAAGCCCGGAGTCTACCAACCATTCAAGGGTAGACTTCAGACCAGTGCCAATAATGACACTTATCACATACATGTTAAATGTACTTCAATTGTCACATAACGATAAGGAAATCGTTTAGGGACAAAGAAGTGTTGACTAGTCAACCACTTGACGGCGACTGTTGAACTACCTAGACGAGGGGTGTTTATGAAAGAAAAAAAATGCCATCATAGAGGGTGACATGTGGAACTCCGCTCTAGCACTCCCTGACGAAATTACTTTCAATGTTTCATTTTATATGTTAAATTTCCAAATGTAAAAAAAAGAAATATATATATAAAGATATATATCCTTGTCCATTACTGGTAAATGTTCATGTTTATAATCTGGGCACAGACAAACGCACTAGAAACAAACCAATAGGAAACAGTGAACTATTTACTCTCTTTGCTCAATTAATCGTCCATGGTAGACAGTAAACTGTGGCAGACGACATTTCGCCTTTAATCTGGGAACGTGCGCGTGATCTCGCATAGCCGGAGCTGACTAAACATTTTTTCAAGACTAGCCCAGAGATCTTTTTGATGTAACGCCCGCTGACAAATGTATATCTGTATTTGAATAAAATTGTATCGAAAGTTTATTCACCCAAAACTTTACTAAACGAACCTTGAAACGAGACTTATTTTCATTGTTTTTATCGTTCTAAAAGCATTCCAAGAAACTATGCACTTTGCTTTTTCAAACCCATAACGAAAGAGAAATTATGACACATTATTCTGATAGTTACCCTAGTACAGTTCTATTTCACTCAAAATACTTTTATTCCAGACTCAGGAGAATACACGTCTCGCGTACACTTACTGCAATGTGTGCATTTTCCCCAATCTAATCGCCTCAAAGGTAATATGACTAATAAGCAGACCTCCTTTAACTTTGTACACAAACGACACGATATATATATATTTTTTTTTTAAAGAACAAATTTGTTAAAACTTACTTTACACGTTAGTGAACTACATCTGTTGTATGGATCCTCCCATGTTTCACCACTGGCAAATGTTCGGTTACCATGGCGACACCCTTAAAAAGAAAGAAAAACGATTATTAGATATTTTTTCTCACAAGGCTTGAAAAAAAATATATATAACAATTTGGTATTTAAAGAAATTGTGGAAAAAAGATTTTAAAAAACTTTTTATTTTATGATTTTTTTTTTTTTAAGTACCTTGGCAGACGTCACAGCAACTTCCGACTGGACCGTCAAACAAAATGGCGTAACATCCTTCTAAACTGGGACAGGCCGTTCTGCTGCATTTGACCTCTTTATTCTAAAATGAAAAGAAGATATTCATATATGGAAAAAATGCATGGCTTATAAAGCAAATGAAAGGAATAAGTACAATGAAATTGTAACTAATCGCCTGTACTATTTATTGCTCACTGAATCCCCTTTGTCAATAAGTGATAAGTGAATTCGACAACTAATTAAAGTGACATCATTGATAAACATAATCAATGGACACACGTTAAAGAGAACAGACAGCAAGGCGACTGAAAGATCCCTTATTTCTTCATCAATCACAAATTAGTAATTAAACAGGGGTAATTAACAAATAATCGCCAACGTGATGGATCATATTCATTAAGGCTGGATGGTTTCCTCTGCCTCAGGTAAGAGGGTAACCCTAACTGACATAAGATTTCAGTAACCAGCTTTTGTGGTTAACCTGCATATGGTAATGATGAGAATCAACCACATAATTATCACGCATAAGCCTATCTCATATCGTGCGCGTTGGCATTGGACCTGGGATTTCGCCTCTTCAAAAGCCATGTTGAATATATTTTCTTTAGAAAATACAAAAACAACATATCTTTTATTTTTCTTTTATGGTTGAAAGTGAACAGGGAGCAGACGTCTCCCTTGTTTAACATCAATAAACGATGTGAATCACTGGTGGATTTACCTATTAAGTCTCACCTATAGAGCTATTGCTTTATTTCTCGAGCCAGGAGTAATAGAACAAGCATGGCTTAAGAACATTTCCTTGTCTAACACCATGATCAAAATGAATGTAAATGCGAGTAATACTGCTTAACACATATGGTAGGTACAAGTTCAATCCCTCAAGCCGACTCTCGTCTCTTTTTGATCGCTGACAACTTTCTCTTAGTGCTTTCGTGTGTAATAAACAAGGCGCTTCCATTCAACATTGGACTGACTTTGTTCATTAAGTCAAATAACAAATAAACATAATGCATTCCTTTTATCTTGACTTAGTTTGTAGCTCAAGTGGAGTAAACAATAGAGACTCTCTCTACACTACTTTCTCTTTTTATTTTGAGTGATAGGTGGCCTTAAAGTGGAGAGCGAGTTACCAACTCAGGCCTAAGTGGCACAGACTGTTTAACCCAACATTGCTTTACCAGAAACAAATGTGAAGTCAAAATGAGACTTAGTTCTAATCAGTGCTCTATCTTTTGTATTGAAAAGACCAGTTAGTATCAATTTTAAATATCAATTTTAAGTATCTTAAATGTCTTTGCCTGTAGTTGATTGTTATTATATTGTTATTGTATGAAAAGGTAGAAATGTCACTTAATTTTAAAACACTGTAGACATTGTTTAAATTTTTTAAAAAGCGGTTGATTCTGAAAAAATCGTCTAACTGGATATGTTAGACAAATATTATAGTCGTTTTCCTCGGCATTTTTCTGTCTGTGGTTGAGAGATTTTGTAAGTGTTACAGTCTAGGTGAAGTGGTTGGTCTAGAATTGCGAGCAATCCGTCATTGTATCTTGTCATTACCTCAATTAGGGACGGTTAATACCTAGAGAATCTTTAACGGCGGAACAGTGTTATCTGGATATACTACATTTCAGTTGACAGCAGAACCAACTTACCGAAAAACCTGTCCCTAAAATCAACTGCTCGCCTTTTTACAGCCTAACTTTGCAGCTTATGTGGGTAAAATGTACACAGACTACTTGTGTCTATAAACTATACCTCTGTGGTCGCCGGCAACACAAAGTTTGTGAAACGAAACCCTCTCTTAATCTATCATAATCATCTGACTTTGCTTATCATTATTTCAAACAAAGTGTTTTTATTTGCAAAAAAAGATTTTTTTATGGTTTTTTTCATGTTGCATTATAAAAAAAACTGAAATGGAATATATGAATGAACTTTACTCTTACAGGGTTGGATCTAAAATCGTTAACCGAGTTAATTTCAACCTTAGCGAGCCCTGTCAAGGAGATTTCACCAGAGACGAAATACCCGAGTTTAGATCGTTATGATAAAAAAAAAACACTGATTTTATCTCGATAGACGTTTTTACGAGACGACTACAGGACAACAGCTAAAGAAAATTAGCCCTAGCTTTAGGATCACGGGGACCGGGTAGTATTTGTTGTTATAAATACAACGGACAAATGATAAATAGTTTTCTTCTCGTGTTCGGTTTGAAATTTTAAGAGAGTATATTGCCGTCTTTCTGTGTACCATACAGATATAGGCCCATAGATATAGATAGCTATTCGCAGTAGGGAATCGCATGACACGCTGTATTCCATCTCACTAGCCATGAAAGAGGCTTTCAAATTTGTCTGCGCGATTATATGTACAGCATAGGTCTGCCGTCATTCAAAGCCTATTAGACTAATAAACGATCTAAAGTTATGATTCCTTATCTGTATCTACACATCGAAAACCATTGTTGCGTCTCTCAAAGTAAACATACGCTTTATGCATTGATTCAATGATAAACTAGACTGGTATGGACCTATAATTGTAGCGGACTGGCCAGATATTAAAGACGATTCAAATTATTCTTGTTGTAGTATTATGTCTTATAGTTTATGTGTAGATACATGTATACAAATACGTCTATTTAAGTTGCTTTACAGAAGCATTTCGCAAGGGATCTTTCTCGCTTCCCTCTATTTTTTTTTAATGTCTGCATCGTGGTCGAGTGATTTATATTAAAATATTTGACACTTATTTTGAATAGTAAGTGGACCGTAAGGAAAAAAAATTATGAACTTATATCAAATTGAAATTGGAACATTACAACCCCCATATTAACCTCATATCCCCAATTTTAATTTACAGTGTAATGATTGATGAATATTTGATATGACACGTATGCCCTATAGACGATTGTCGGACTATTTGTCTGTCTAATTGTTTGGTTACGTGTTTGATCAATAGGCGGATTTATTCCGATGCGCATGAATACATAAGTTACTTGACAAGTTTTATTGATTTTAAATGAAGTGTCGTCTGTGGGGCTTGTCGTCTGCTTCTGACAGAATTTGGCGTGAGTTGGATCGCAAGCAGACGTTCGAGAGAGTAACATGTCGTCTGCGCTTTGATTTAGAACGTCTTATCGGCTCTGGGAGAAGTGAAAGTGTTCACATAAAACATTCAGACTAAAAATCGTGGTATTTATCATGAAGAGCCCTGTCTGGACGAACTCTTTCGCTCTATTGTCTATGTCTGGGGCCAAAGTCGCTCACTTAGGCAGGGTCGGCGTCCTGTAGACCCTCCCCGGCGCCCGTCATCGACTCAGAAGTGTTAAAACCAGGGACACTCATGTCTACAAAGTCGGCCTCCGACTCGCCTTCTGATATACCGTCGGCAAAAGTCGCCTGCTTCGTTTGCTTAAGCAGCCCCCTCAAAACTAAATAAAGCTTATTGTAATAACACAAGATAATTAATTCTGCTCACTGAATTGCAAGACCTTCTGATGTCCAAAACTTAAGTCAATAAAATACTGGTTATGAAGATACTGGTTATGAATAATAACAAATAACAGTAAGATATAGCAATAGCAATACACCCCCCCCCCCCTTACCCCCCTACCCCTACCCCACATGTTTTACACATGCAGTATAAACCTTTTAAACTAAAACCATTTCAATAGTTAAATGCATTTTCTACATACGTAATTCCAAATGCGTGAGGTAACTTGAAGTATAAGTTTGGAGACTGTAACCAGAACCTTGCCATCTTTAATCGCGCCTCTACACATTTGGTTTTTACCGCCATTGAAGGTGTCCAAAGGAGCGTGTCGAAAGACGAATGGCTTCCTGTCAAATCTCATGAATGATCCAATGGTGGGGTTTTTTCTACACCTCCAGCGAACCGTTTTAAAATAAACTAATAGTTCTTGACAATATGTACCCCTCGCCGCACGAAGCACATATCCTAGCCAGTATGCTGAAATGGTTTCCTAACAAAAACACTTCGTTGGAGACTTTCTTTGTAGCAAATCACTTTTGACAGCTCTACGAAGATATATTTGACGGTTTCAACGAAAATTAACCGATAGGAATTTGTCGGATTTTTGCCAGTTTATATCTTTTATGACGCATTGGGTTAATTTATAAGCTAAAACTGGGATGTGTTTATCATCTCTATTTATAAGAGATGCACAGATAAAGTCTAAGATATTTTATCAGCTCGATCAAAAACTTGCTTCACGGACAGAAGTATTTTCGACCCACTATTAGAGCCACAAAACGATTTGTTATGTTAGAATACGGACTATAGTCTATTATACCAGTCTGAACATTCATTACCGACAAAATTCATAAAAAAATATATATTTATAAATGTAATTTTGGAGATTTTGACAAAAAGTGTTTCAGATTGGGCAATTTTTACATTTGGATTTTTTTTCTCTATTTACTGTTTCTTCGCGAAAAAATTGTTTAAAACTTACTTTAAGTTTGGCTCTATTATTTTACGGGGAGGTGTCGCTTTTTACAGAACTGATAAGTGGCATGATTTGATCAATTCAGTGCAGAATGAAATCTCCACTTTCTTACCATGTGGCTTATATTTCTTACACAGGTCATGACTAGAGGAAATCCAAAATCTAAACGTTCTTTTTTTAAAGTATACAGAAACAGTCTTTTAATAAATAATTGTGCAGACATGATAAGTAATGTTACTTTTGTGTTCTTTTTAAAACGATATATGTTAAAGTGTGACCTCCAAATCTCGTTCGCTCACGTACTGACACGAGACTTTATCATAAGTGATTATAAACTTGCGTAACGTTCAAGATATAGTTCTGATAAAACTGTTATAAATTGTACAGTGTTTGACACGCGTACGTATACAGCGTTTAAGATTAAGTTTTTATCTATTAGCTCCTGCTATAATTGGTATATATATACACCGGCTATACTGAACTCGTGAAACCCAGTGGCATAGAGTAGCAGCGGGCTATAGCCATCTCCCAAACAAACTTTTAAATGAAGTAGGTCTGATTAGATAGAGACCGTTAACAGCAGAAAGTTTCCAATAGATGGTGCCCTTCGTGTGTGGAAATGTGGCAATATATTACAGGAGACTAGTCGTTCTAAGCATATAAGTCTAAGTAGTGCGCGTCCTATAAAAATTGCAACAATTATAGGGCTTTGAAAAGAATAATTTTTTTAAAAAATTGAAACTTGTTTCATATTGATGGACTATGACGTTAGCTTCTTTTTAACTTTCTCTTCTTTGTGACACTGAATCTAACATTTTCAAGAATTGCAATCATCTTAAAACATGAAATGCATCTTAATGCTTAAAGAATGCCTAATGTTGAATCAATTTCTAACGTTCTGACCTCTTGTTTATCTATAGAGTTTAGGGATTGTATGATTGTGTATTTAAAGATTATAACTCATTTCTTATTTGTAGGGTAAATAAGTTGTCTGTTGACAGAGACCCGACTCTGTTAAGCCAGGGGAAAATTCAGCTTGAATTTAGCCCTACAACCCGAGGGACAATATTATACAAGACAAATTGTTTTGACTTTGATAACGACACGAAAATAATTTGCGATGTTATGTCAATATTACTGGGCGGCCAAAAAAATGAGCTTATACAATAAAGCATATATAATTATTTTTAAGGATATAGACTTGATATCGGGATAAACAAAAAAAAATTCACATTCTTCGCATGATAAATAGACACAATCATCAAAGTTTATTTGGCATAATGCGTAAATCTGAGGTGATTGTTAATTCTAGTATTAGCATTTAGTGGATACTTATTGGTGGCGTTATAATTTAAATAAAAATATATATTACTTACCTCACACATGCAAGTTATACACTGATCTGTAATACCCGGTACTTCAACCATCTCCCCTTCTTTATCACAAGCCACACCGGAACCTAAGAAAAAGGAAGAAACGAACAAAAGTCAAGGTTAAACGATATTAACAATACCTCTTTCGCTTTCGGTTTTAATTATGAGTTTGTCAAATTTTTAATACATTTTTTCACCACATGTAAAAAAAATGCGTTGATCAATGTAACATTAAACTAGCGTGGTTATTAACCTTTAATTCATTATTTTAATTTCGGTCGCAATGTTCATTTTTCCGAGTCATTCATGCATTTCCAATGATCTAATGTTTAAGAGAAAATTTTCCTTGGTTTCAATTGGTCTTTTGAATGCATCACATAGGATCATCAACGCAAGAGGTTGGTTTGGGTGATTGGTTGGTTGGTAAATTTTTTACACTATTATTCTCCAATAATATGTATGAATCTTTGTTCAATTATTACATCATTTTAATTTTAGCAAAGTATAGTTCAGTTTGAATTTCCATTACAGCTGATTGTTCAGGTACGTCTGAACTTCAGCTGTAATAATTAAAACAATAGACAGTGGGCACAATTTAAGAATGTCAGTCGTTAATGTATACTTCTTCGGCCATTTTGTTTTAACGATAAGCGGAGGGCCGAGTTGATTGACAACTTAGAACTACACCGCCTCCGGTCATTACAACCTGAGACATTTATCAAGACAAAATACCCTCTTTAATTGATATTTGTATGTTTGTTAAAACTAAAACCTACAATGTTATCCCATCTATAACAGTGTAAGGTCTTACAAAAATTAACATATAATAATATAGAAAAAAAGTGTCGACCTCGCACGTTGGGTGTGTAATAGTGAATATTCACCTGGCAAAAATTTCTTGACTCGCACCAGTTTGATCCGAGGTATTTTACGGATCTAAAAGGTATATATATTACATCGTTTTGTATCAATATGTGCTTAGGTCGGAATCAAAATCTATCTGCCATGAAACAAATTACATTATAAATTACATTTAACAATTTAACGGTTTGAACATTCTAGAATATTGAGTATATATCAATAAGCAAAGATGTACTCTAAACATTTTTTCAACATTTCTGTTTTTATCTGATTAAATTTACATGACATTGTATGTTGTTAAGTTTGTCACTCAAGTACCTACTAAGATTTCAACACCATTTCGATAACGATATATTTTAAAATAGAATGTTTATCTTTAAATCATCACATAGATTGACAGTCATTTATCCTAATCAAAAGTGTTTCGGGTTTAGCAATTATTAGTATGCAGAAAATTTTTAAATTAATACAAAATGCGGAAACGATAAATTGCAGATGGGTTAGAAATAGGCCAGGCATGTTGTTAATAATGTAGGCAACTGGCAGGGGGTTCGATTCCCGTGTTGGTATTAAATGGCACATTGCATGATGAACTGATATATTTGTTCAAATAAAAGTGTTTTTCTATGATAAAAAGGAAAATGTTGTTAATTTAACTGTATACTTTAATTTTATTTAAATAGTAAAGGAACATAAGCGACACTGGAGATTGTGTATTTTGGGCATTCTTGATTGTCGCAATCAGACAGTCCCTTCAGCTATATGTCTCCCATTTTGTATTTCCTTTGATTCGAACTCTAGACTATATAACTAAGGCTACAGGTCATCGAGGAGGGGTCATATTGGTGCTTGTATTCAGATTTTATCCCTTATCAATGTTTGAATCTATTGCCTAACTAATCACTACTCAAACTTAGATTGAGATTTAATCTGCTCAAATATGTATGAAATCCGCAGAGTAAACTATACACGCTGTCATTACGATTTGAATTATATAAACATCAACAGGACAACGGCGGGTGTCAAAACCCGACAAGTACTAGACAGAGTGCATATACATCGGCCAAAAGCTTACCATTGTATTTCTCAAAAGATGGATATGTTGAAATAAAATTTGTTTACAGGTAAAGAGCGAGAGGCATGAAATTTACATCATCCAGCTACAATGTGTTATCAGCTATACTTTTTAAACAATTAAATACAGGTTCGTAAATTTCTCTATAGTTATAATAATATATACAGTGTCTCCGCGTTCACATTCTATTCTATTTTTGTATTTTTGTTGTTTTTCAAATAGAGTTGAAACGACTTATTTACGGAAAAATATTTTATGAGTTGTAGCTCAGCGCACCTGAACGTATCCACAGCTTAACATTGGTACAGGCTATGGATATATAATTTCTCGCCTGAGATAGTGCGCTCGTCGCCCTGTTAGAGTTGGCTATAGTGACCGTACTATGGTCGCCGAAGAAGACGTTATATTCCGACTAGTCGACATTTATATTTGTTCGAACTTTGGTCGAACTGTGTTTGGAATTTTGCTTAGTGATTATTAAACCGGACTGCCTGCTTCCACATCCACACTGCACAGAAGTCAGTATGTCAGTCTAACATCATTTAAGCCAGATTTAAATAAAATGGTAACGAGGTGTGTTCTGGTGTGTTGGACTGGATGTTATTGATGCCAGCAGGTCTATATTTAAAGTAATAAGACTTGTAATTAAGGCACAAGCGAGTTGGACCTTCCGACAAAAGACAAAAAAAAAAAATGACAATGACTTTTTATACCCGTTAATTGAATTTTACGTTTTAAACGTTCAAAATATATTTCGATTTTATAATTTTAAAAACTTACCTGCCGCAAGGCCTTGCGTTGATGTGAATTGAATCTGACAGAAGATGACTGCGGTTAACACGAGGCAATCCAAGGGAGACATCCTCAGTCTTGTGAGAGTTTAGACAATGGTCCTTTAACACAGGGTAAGATCCAGTCTGGAGTCCTGAGAAAATTTAAATCACCTGCATTAATCCATGGTGATGTAAAAAAAAATAGTCAGAATCGAAAGATCGTTAAGTAATCCAGCCCCACATTTCACGAGGACGGCGTATAGGAGGGATAGATTAATATATACATTGCAGGTAGGTAGGTATATATGCTGCTGGTATAGACACTATGATTTGCTACTTAGTCCAGTGATGTAGGGAGCCGTTCGCGTACAGGAGGTCCAAAGCGCGATAATCGGCTCCAATCCGCGAGTACATGGATGAGGGCTCGCGAACAACTCGCGGACAGAGCTCGTCTGTCACCCACCTATCACCTGGCTGTGGTAGCCAGGTTTCTCGAACCGGTAAAAACTCTAGCCCGTCTGTTACTCTAGCTCGCGTAAACCCCGCCCTTTGTAGCATAGGGGCATATCTTTAATATAAAATATTCAGGAGACAAGCATTTCAGTTTTTTTATTTTTGCACAACTGTTTCTTATTTCTTTCTTATGTCTGGCCTGCGCTGAATGTAGACGCGTCATTTGGGACGTTCTAACCAGCCAACTGGCGACACTACTGCGATAAATTTATAATAACTTATAAAAGGGGAGGCAACTCTAAGCTGGCATTTTAACATACGGGCTCTTATCTATCTTAACTAGTTTTTAATGTTCTGTTACTGCCTACCAAAGTGCTGTAAACTTTTAGCAGAGATATACCACCGGCTACCCGATAATCATAACCAAGACATTAAATTCGACTCCACGCCACTTGGCCGAACATATAAATATCTTTAAACCACATAAAAACTTCTAGAGAATGATCCTCTGAGGAACAATTTAGTGAAATCGTAATGGTCATTTGAATCATATCAAAGGAACCTTAGTGGAAACGTTTGATCTTAAACTAAAACATTAGAAGGACTGTAAAATCATTTACAAGATACTTATGTGCGCAATAAAAGTTGTAAACGAACCATTTCTGAACCAGTTTTAGAAAAATTATTCCCACGATTGGCAAAATCGTGTGTAAATTTCCTGAGATTTAGGGTGATAACAATTCTTTTTCATTTATAAAAAATCAAACAGGAAAATGAAATATACAAAAAGCTTGCTAAGTAAAATTCTAAAACTTCGTTGAGTAGCAGATTTAAGACGAAAAATTGATTTAACAAATAATAAAACGTCAAAAATAAAACAACTTACCTTTTGGAATCTCCTCTGTTAGTTCCCAGAATACAGGTAAGTATTTTGTTGATAGCACAGTAAATCCTTGCAATAAAAGAGCTAACAACTGCCCTTTTTCCCACACTTTTGTCATATATCAAAATTACAGCCAGGGATCAATTAGCACCTACTTGTCAATTGAGAGATCCGAACTTAATTGCACTTAATTTTAAGCCACCAACAAAAACGCTGACAATAGATTCTGGCACAGCAGTGCAATATGAAGCCTCCGTATTGTTGACTGAGCAGGTAGCAGTCAAATGACGAGTAATGACAATTTAGGTGAATTGTCAACTTTAAGTATCGGTGCTTGAGAAAATAGTGCCACAGACGGCAAGAATAATGTTGAAACTAAATAAAGGATTAATCGACCCCTGTGCGGGCATAGGATTAGTCCGGATTATCTCTTCTCTTGACCACGGGACATCAACCCTACCCCCCGGGAGCCCTTAATCCTATCCAGTTATTCTCTATGACACTGTTCACTTCACTGTTCAATAAGCATCCCTGGTGACTTAATCCTCAAAGACAAATGTTATTTGAAGGAAATGTTAAATTCGATTATGCTTTTTAAATAATTAACTTAGACATATAAAAAAAATTTAATTTATTTACAGTAAGTTCAATAAAAGATTATAATTCATAAAAGCCTAGACCATAAACAATCTCCATAGATGGGATTTCACATGGTTCTCGCCATTTCGGGCTAATTAAAAAAAAAATAATTTTCGTTTTCGACAAAAATAAATAGGAAAGGCACGTGTAGTTTAACAAAATTCTATAATAACAAAACTAAAATTTTATTATAATAGTTTACAGTTGAACAAAATATGATATTTAACGATTTAACAAAGCCATGTGAGATAAATACAGTTTTCTATAAAAAAAAAAATAAGACATTCTGGCAAAAGTTTAAGCTTTCACTTTCATTTAATTGTTTTAATTTCACTCTACAAAGCTATGGGTTACCAGAGCTTTGTAAATTAAAGTATGACACTTTCTTAAAGGGAAATTTGGCCTGAATGTATGACAAAATACCTCCTTAATTTACTGCACAATTAAAATTCAATAGGCTTCAAATATAACCCTTTTTCTTTGTTGTTTTAGGCACATGAAGAATCTGACGAAGACATTATTATATTTTGAATAAATGTAGAGTGCTTGCCTCCAACGGAATTCGAACCCCGGACCTTTTGGGTTACAGGTTTATATATTTATTTTTGAGCTGGATTCGAACTCGTGTCTTTTTTTAGCAGGCATGCTTGCCAGCTTTGGGAATATAGGCGTTAGGGTGACGGGCGGTTAGGAGAGAGATTCCTGTTACCACGGTACTCAGGCCGTATAGGGACCGCATGAGGCCGATCTGTTTTTAAGAGTAATCTTTATTGCCCCCCGACTATGCACTCACAATGGTACGAGGGTGAAAAAAGTATACCTATATGTAACATAAATTTTGCCTTAGATCAAACGCCTATATACTTCTATATTTTGCTACAATAATACACTAAATGTGTTATTATAATGTGATGTGTTTGTATTACGCGCTGTGTTTGTACTGTCTAGTTTCTACTTGTTGCCTGCCAGCATTGAGTCGGCATATGGCTTAAATTACATTAAGCACGGCGTTGAACCCCAAACAAACAATCCTTGTGGTACAGGCATAATGATACCTCACATAATAAAACTAACCGCTGGACAATACGGCAGCTATGAAGAGGTAGATTTATCTGATTAACGTAATAATGAATGCCAGAGAACAATAACAGGAAAATACCATGATAAAACAACCAAAAGGTGACTCGTGAATTTACAGTGCTAAACTTAAAATATTCTATACGGCAAACGAATGTTACACAATTATTATTTTTTTAATGTACACGAAGTGTTGGTGAACTCAGTTTTCTGGTATATTCTTTCATTGGTTTTATACTCAGTTCTCTGCATGACGCATCCCTCCGTCGGTTTTATACTAAGGTTTCTGGTACTTTTTGTATAAGCATTTTGGTGCACTCATTCATTTGTTTTATACTCCGATTTCTCATTTATTCATTTATTGTATACTCAGATTTCTGGTACATACAGGCGGGTGGTCGCACACTCAAGCTACTAGTCATATTGGTGTCGTATACGTGGACAAATATCGTGTAAGGTTGTTTACAAGTCTATGCTATGCTTCTTGCAGTAAGAATCTCTCCGTCTTGTTTTTTATTTGCACATGAGAGAGCTGATGATTTACTTAGTAAGCAGTTACCAGAAATGAAAAATGACAAAGTTAAGAGTTGTATATCGCTGGTTCGGCAAAGTAAGCCGGTTTTCTTAATGAAACAATTTAGTTTTATGATAGATCATAATGTTGATTGATCAGGCGGAGGTTTTTCGTGACAGACAAAATAAAACCACACTTGAAAGGTAAGATAGAACAGCTCTAGTTGTTTGTAAAGTATTTTGCGCGATTATTTTTAACAAAACACTACCTAAGTGAATACGCTAAGGTTTTTTTTAAAGCCATGCTTTGTTTGGTCTTTCTTTTGCTGTAAAACAAATCTATCAAAACGATTATTACTACATAGGTGGAAGCATCCCGCACTATTGAAGCTAATTCTTTCAAAACACGAAGATATAACTTTCACAGCCACCAGGAGCATCATAAGACTTATTCGTTGTGGCGCCTTACATTGCACATTTACACGGTATCTCTTATTGTGCATGTGTTCCGTCTCGCCTTTGTCTCATTATCTTGTTTGTTCTCAAATCGGATTTCAATCTGCCAATAAGATACCACGTGACCATATCTTTGGGTGAACTGACCTTAAGTATGTTTCAAAGCTAATTTCCAAAACGAAATATCTTTCTTTTGTCATCGCCTGTTTGCAAGCCTGTTGGACTTTACCAAAGCATAAAGTTTAATCTAGAGATTCTTTATAATAAAATCCAGATTTGCAAATATTTATATTTGTTATCCTATAGATTATTGATGGACTTCAATCAACTGCTGTTTTGGGGGCGGATACGCCCCAATTTATATCCAGGCTGTGGAGATTTCTCCTAAACACTGAACAGAAATAAAATTGTGGACAGATGATTAGCAAGTGCTGTCTACTCTCACATTTACATATTCAAATGGTTTTCGTGAATTTTCAACCTTTATCCAGTGGCAGACGACAAAATCCACACATGCTCTCTTGCAATATAGTTGAAAATCCCCATTAATCCTGTGGACATCTGGTCGACGATCCAGAGCATTATATTACGCTGTGTCAAAATTATTCCACCGTCAGAAAACGCTTTTACGAAATAACTGCAAACAATATTGACATCCTATTACACGGAAACATACAATAAGAATATATTTGTGTCTGTTCGAACCTTCACTATGTTGAGGATGGTTTCCTCCACCTATTGGGATGGCACGTCGTCATATAAGTGAAATACCCTTGAGTACGACGTTAAACCCCAATCAAACAAACAAACAAATCGAGAGTATCTGGACAACATGAGGCTCTCGCACAACCCTGTACGATATTCAATTGATATGTTATTGAAACATGTTTTTGGTTGGTTTCTGTTGTGGCTGAGCTTGTCACCACCTTTGTTATTCATGACAGTTTATTTTAAGACAGATTGGTAGAGAAGGCGATGTCGATGTCATAACCTCGATATGCGGTATTTGTTTGTTTTATTGAGGTTTTCGCGTCGTACTCAAGGATATCTAAATTATATGACTATGGATGGTCCATATAAGACTTTCCATGCTTATATACGGCGTAAAATCGGTAGAAAACTTCGTAAAATCATCCGCGTATATTGTCAGAGCTACATCATGCGACAGACATAGGCCTACTTTTGATGTTCGACAGATTCGTCGAACCCCTGAGCGGTACATCGAAGTAAAATCGATCACACAAAGGCCTGATGGCGATGTCAGGCCGTGCGTTGCCGATTGAATAGATGTCACGGAAATTTGCTATCTTAGTTTCTCGTATATTCTCAAAAGGATGCATTGGTATATGTTTCATTTCTATACATGCCAGCAGCTAACGCGGTTGCCTGTCGACGTTTGGTAGGGCTATTTATTAGACATTTGCCGTCCACTTTCTCAAGGTGTTTTTACCACCAGACACTGCTGAAAAAGGCTATACTATAAATGAATTATAACCTTGATAGCGATATCAACCCCCAAGTGAGTGAATAAGAGACCGATACTTAAAGCTATACTCCCGGCTGAAATGACCCCTATATTCGTTGAAAGGTTACAATTAAATATACTTAAATATGGCAAGGACTTATCTTTTCTTGATTTCATAAAATAACCCGAGGGTTACAGATATATACCTTCCTACGACCACTAGCGGCTGACATTTTGGGCGTGGCCAGCTCTGTCCTAACGTTACGTGACTAACACTCTTTTGTGTTACGGGTTAATAACATGTGTGAACCAATGACCTATATAGGTGAACTGTCAAGGGTTTAAACAGTGGACTCTACAGGTCTCGTGACGTTGGCATTTTTTGGGGAAAGAAAGATATTTGATTGGTTAATATTTGTGGAGCTCTTCTGCTTAATGATAAAAGTAACCTAGACATGGCCGTGTGGATAAATTTGACTGTAGTTTGTGCATTACCTATTGTTTATGATCCAAGTATAAAACTGATATAGCTCGATTAGAAATTTAGAGAGCATAATTGAGCACCCAAATATTGCAGCACGGAGTATCGCTTTAAAGTAAAACTATTTAATCCATGTTTAATATACTTTTTATCATTGAAGGTATGGTTCCAGAACCGACGAGCAAAGTGGAGAAAAGCAGTTCGCGTGAGTGTGGACACGCGTCGTTCTGCTTGGATG
>JARFOD010111079.1:0-15442 GCA_031763545.1 Mopalia muscosa
TTCTAAATAAAGGCAGTTGGTTAGAGGACCTTCCTGTGCTCAGAGCAACATAAAGCCAATTGTTTTAGCGTTATTAGCGTAAATTTATTATTTACACCCTATTGTTACTGTTCCAGTCAGGATAAGACCAGATTTACAAAACTAATTGGTATTCTTAACCTAACTGGTAATGCGTCGTGCAACCGTTGGGTTCAACTTTCTTTGCTGGTGACGTCTGTTACACAGTTTATGAAAAATAAAACAGGTAATTTTACCCAAATAAAATTCATATTGTACTACTGACTCGATGAGTAAAATAAGAAATAAATTGGAAGTTCCTTTCATGTAGGATCGTGAATGTTACAAATTCAACTGTAGAAATTGATGGGTGTTGCAGATTGACAGTTGTCTTTTTTAACAAAGCTGAAAAAATAGCAATGTCCACAAAGACATCCATAAGTTTTTAAAAGCAGATTTGTAGATAATGTGGGAAACAATTTTTCACATATATATATTTTTAACAAAATTTTGCCTTGTAAATATGTGATAAGCTGGAAGGAGCATATATTTCTATGTACAGTATTGATCTTTGTTGATTCTTGTATGATCACCTGTCAGGAATCAATATAAGTTATGTGCTTATTATTCACATCATGTGCAGTGTCAGTTCCAGTGCAAAAAAAAATCTCTATGAAGTGTTTTTTAAAATATATTTAATGCCTAAGGGATAAGTTGAAACACTGTGTCATTCGTGCGCTTCATATCAACAAGGCCCAAGTCTTCACCAGCATTCTAACAGCCATAAACATAAAGTTGAAAAACATTAAGTTGCCAAACACCTTCAGGCTGTTGTGTAAAATAATATGTGATAACCGAGGAAAGAGATTCTTTTCTCAAAGGGTCAGGATTGAAGAAGAAAAAAAATAAAACAAGAATTTTCCAAATTGCCAGTTTAAACCATCATTAACACCTGAAGGTTTCTACTAGTAGTTTACCAGTGGGGACCACGGCTCATTGTTAGTCTACCGCTTTATAAGTGAAATACCCTTTGGTGGGGCTTCAAATACCAGTGAAACAAATGCTCTGTGACATTTCTCTGTTGTCATCAACCTTTCACCTCATTTCATAACAAGCACTTACATATCTAGCTTTATGCAGTTCTGTTCGACCCAACATCTAAATTCAAGTATCTTTGTGCAATCTACGCTTTAAGAAAACAGCTCACAATTGACAGGAGCTTATTTATATTCAACAATGTTCAATTTATATAGCAATAAAACATTTTTTTTGAGACTTCATCGATTGCAAAAACAGACATTTTGAACCTTATGGTATATGTGTGTTACATACATATATTATCTACTTGGAGATACTGAAACAAAACATATTTTAAGAGATTTATTTTCTTTTCCACAGCAGGCAATGTCTCTAGGTGAAAATTTATTTTAATAACATTTTGGTTTAATTTTTGTCAAAGAGTTTTTTTTAGACTTACAAACTTCATTTATTTATTGTAGTCACAGACTGAAATACATATTTCATTGATACACCTACTTCATTTTTATGTTATTTCCCAAGAGCCGTATGCATAATTCATCTGATGTTGTTTTTGTTTGTTTTCAGACCCATATGTGAAAGTTTCGCTAATGTGTCAAGGGAAGAGAATAAAGAAGAAGAAGACTTCAGTGAAGAAAAACACCTTAAACCCAGTGTATAACGAGGCTATAGTGTTTGATGTTCCTCAGGAGAATGTCGAGGAAGTAGGTCTGATCATCAAGGTCATTGACTATGACAGGTAACTTGATTATCACCTCCTCTAATAGAATTACACTGACAAGAGTAGAATAGAATAAAGCGCTTTTTGCTTCTTTACTG
This sequence comes from Mopalia muscosa, assembly GCA_031763545.1. Lineage (NCBI taxonomy): Eukaryota > Metazoa > Mollusca > Polyplacophora > Chitonida > Mopaliidae > Mopalia > Mopalia muscosa. Next base: position 1,855 of record JARFOD010111079.1, read on the forward strand.
GCAAGAAAAGTAGTTTAGTTAAACTATACTCACAACATAGATCTTTGGTACATTTTTGAGTTACCAGCACCCTTTTTTTTGCTACTAGCTATCAAACGTTTAAAAGTGAATTTGGCCCACTTTTGTTAGAATCCGGTATGTCTTTGGAAAGAATATGACGGGAATTCCATTGTTAAAAGCTATAGGGAATGTATAGGTAGGCCTTCTGATGTGTGTCACACCATTGGCCTTCCTGCATTGAGATCTTCTTATGAATTAACAAGAACTGTGTGTGTGAAAATGTGCCAGTGGGGTTCGCCTGGCTCTCTCTCTCTGCTCTCTTTAATCACTTATACTGATACCATCATCTTATTGAGACTACCTTCAATCAAAGCAAACCAAAAACTATTTCACTATTGTTGAAGTTCTGTTCACACTGATCCGAGCAGATGATTTGTTGGTAAAGCTCTAGGCTGCCATTGCTATTATTCATCCATATATTGATTATTTGTAAGATAGTAACCTGATGTACAATGTTGTTTCAGCCAACTCTAATATTCTAATCAAACAAAAAACATCGGGGATTCATTTTATTTGAATTTTAAATTTGACCGTGTCAGTGCACTCTATTTGTTTTGTTCACACATTGTTTGTGTAGTTTTTTGGAAAGTAAAATGTCATGGCATTTGAACAGAGGTTTTAATGCAGGAACAAATGTCTCTGCTATTCAAATTTTGAACTGAAAACAACTGTTATTTCAACAATAAGATATGTTGTTGCATAGATAAAGTTGATGAATAATTGATGTAGCATTTGAAATGTAGACTTGGTGGTATGTTTCAGGATTGGTAACAATGAGATCATCGGCTGCTGTGCTGTCGGCCCTGTGTATTGTGGTCCTGGCCGCGACCACTGGTATGAAATGCTGGAGAATCCTCGTAAGCCAATCGCCCAGTGGTATCCTTTGATAGAGACCATTCCGGGTGCAGTCAACATTCCAGATACCCCCAATGGGAAAATCAAATCGAGGCTGCTGTCAGAAACCAGTGAAGCAAGTAGCGTTGCCTAGACAAATTCTGAGATATAGCTGGATGAATATGATGTACCCTGCGATCAATAATAAGACTATTTCAATTCGAAATATTCCTTGTCATGCTTGGGGAGAGAGGCGGAAATCAATCCAAGTTAGAAAAAAAAAAGAAGCCGAGTGAACTTTGTTAATCCAAAATGTACAGGCATAATGTGGGTTAATTCAGGATTGTATAGCATGAGACCTGGTACGGGTTCATCCAAGTCCAGACTGTTGCTATGGGCGGTTCCAGTCTGCTAATGGTTGAACGGAGATTAACAGCTTGTTGTTATTGGATTATTGAACCGGACATCATATGATAGTTAGCTGATACACTGTCTGACTGTTAATGTATTAAGTCTGGTTAGACAGGATTTTGACATTCTAACATGCAAATTATACAAATGCACTGGATAGATTTTTGTTTTATATGATGTTGGTTTATGAATAAAATATATAAAGCGTGGCATGTCACATAAAACGTTGTGTGCCTACAGGAAAAATGAACAAAAGGATAGATTAATTTAAGTGGCATTTGGAAGCTGGGATGATAGCAAACAGCACTTTATGGATTAACCAATTAATCAGGAGTCTACAGGATACAGTAAAAAATATTTGTCCTCCCTTCAACAACAACAAAATCATTCACATGGGTTGACTAGTAGTAGAAAAATAAACATTATTTTTACAGGATCTCCTTTCCAGAAAAGCATTATGGGAATTGTCATGTAGATTTCTAACATTATTGTGGCATCAAGATAAAAACAAATTGTCTTAACTTGAAAGATGATTCCAAGGTGTTTAGATTAAATATTATATTATGTGTGTGACAATGTGTTGATAATTTATTATCAATATAAGGTGATTACGTTTTCTGACCTTCAACAGACACATATCAGGTATTATTTAAGGTGGGTAATCTATACGCTCGTATAACCAGCGATCGGCTTACAGTATAGCCCCTACTGGTCAGCCTAGACGCTGGTAGATATAAAGCCATTTGTTAGGTAATGGCCTAAAGCATAAGAACGACGTTGTCCAATCAGAGTCCTGTGAATTCTGGAGTCCGCCTTAAAAATCACACAAAACTCTATTGGTTGACCTGGGCACATGAGCAAACAGGTTTGTAAAATGGAGGCTAAAGGATGTGCTGCCATGTAACCAAAGCCGAAAGCGCATTGAAAGATTGACTTTCATCGGCTGGTGTTATCGAGCGTCTCCGGTAGCCATTACCTAACAAATGGCTTTATATCTACCAGCGTCTAGGCTGATCAGTAGGGGCTATACTGTAAGCCGATCGCTGGTTATGCAAGCGTAGGTAATCCATTGCATCATGTTATTATTAAATTATTCTGTTATATGGACAAGTTACGTAGAATATATCAATGATGGGAGATAAGCATTGGTGTGAAGATTGTTATGTTCAAGGGTTAGGTCAGACCTGATAAAGTATTAGATTACGATGGGGGGTCTAAAAAAAAGTTGACAAGGGAGGTAATGTACATGTAAGCCTTGAAAGGCTATCACTAGATAGGGGACGAATCTCAATGACATTACAAGACCCCCATTGCTGATAGGTTTTTTATGATTGTATATGAGACCTCTCAATGTTATAGAGCCTCTACGCCTTGGACATGTAAATGAAACACTCTTTTTTGTTGATGGATAGTTTCAGGGAATTAATATTGTAAGTTTGTTAACTCGGTCGGGGCAATGGTTCCTTTATGTTCATTGTTCTGGGAATTAAGGATAAACATCCTTTTTTTGATTCATGGATAGATTCAGGGAACTAATATTGTAAGTTTGTTAACTCTTGGAAATGGTTTATGCTCACTGTTCTAGGGATAAGCATTTACTTATACGTAAAGTTTACAAAACTTAATTCCAAACCGACTGACGTGGATGCAATTGTCTGTAATTAGAAATGTTTTTGTTCAGATCATTCTATCCGCTATTGTTTGTGTTAAAACTTAAACAATATTGATATCTAGGTTAAACTATTTTAAGTTGTGATCTCATATCTGTGGAGTTAATTATGGCAAAACATTTAATACGGTTGTGAACCAGAATCCCACCTTATAATCTCATCAAATACATTCCTGGATATATATAAATGTATTTTTAATTATTCCTTATTAGCATCAAATAGTGTTTGTATGTATGTGTGTGTGTGTGTGTTGAATAACTATAATTTTGATAACATATGAAGTAAAAATAAACTAAAGATGTTAAATTTTACTTCAGCTTATAAATAGGCTTAATACAATGTGAAAAGTTGTAAATAAAGAAGTTTTTCACATTTTTAGGGTTTGTTTATAAAAACAATGTATAATTCCTATTCTTTTATATATTTGTACAATTTTAGAAAGATAAAATAAGGTTTTACTTTCATATAAGACTGAAAGGTGTACTGATTTATTGTCCTTAAAACAGTGATTAATAATGAATATACATGTATAGACTTTGTCAGATTTTCATACTAAATGACACAGTACTATTCTCTATGATTCAACATTGATTTTCACTGTAAATATTTTGTCTTTAATTCCAGAAAATGTATATAAACTCATTTGTTAATTTAAAGTGTAGCGAAGATATTAATTTATGGTTTACCCAGACTTGCTTATCCTGCATCAGTTGTGCTTATTACTATATTAAATGAATCATAAAATGCTCCTGTCGTTATAAAAAACATCTAGTCATCCCTATTTTCTTGTTGTCTTTTTAAGACAGGTATCAACGATACCAGACATATAAATGGCTACAATAAAATGTTGAAGGTATGACATCATTTAGAAGTAGTGTTCTTGCAGGCAAATGGCAATATGCGTCAAGTATACTTTCTTTAGTTAGCAGTAAAGGAAAGTTCATTTGCCAACAGAGTAAAATACTGGACATTTTAGCTTGTCTTGGTGTGGCTTTCACTAAAAACCCTTAAGCATCTTTTAATGTTATTTTTTTTATTATCAGCTATGAATATTTTAGAGACGGCACTAAGATTGTATCAATTTTTGCTTGTCATTTGATGCCCCCAAAGAACATGCTGAAGTAGGCACATACCACTGCTCTCGATTTTATCTTTCGTTGTAAGTCACTACATATGTAATATTTTATATTAACTCCTGCATGGTCAAGCCTATTATATTTACTATATGTTTATGACACAGTGGGGAGTTTGGGGTTTCAGTGATTATCTTGTGACAAGATGGTTGCTATGGAAACAATGAATAATAAATAAGCTTAGTAAAAGCTTTTAGGGAATTTGATTTTCAGGATTTTGTTTTGTAGGCCTGTTGAAACTGGTTTACTAGACTCAGTTTTTTTTTTAACATTATGCGCAGTTTTATTTTTTGCTGTAGCAGATTAGGCCTACCAATTTGACGTAAATGGAAACGAGCTTAAAAACGTAACTGCTGCAAATTTAAACTTGCAAAGTATTAAATGTCTTTGCATAATGTCCTGCAATTTGAAATAAAAAGCAGAATCAAAGAATGATGTTGTAGAAATTGTAACGTTTTCTCAGCACTTCTGTTATTTATATTTTTTTCTATGTCACTATATTTTAAATTAAGTACTTAAACATTTTATAATTTTTGGTGTTAATTTTTACCTTCAGAGACACAACTGTGTATACCATTTTGTATGATGCATTGTCTTGAAACTAAAGAATTTTGATTTGATATTGGGAAAAATAAAGTTGCTTTACATGATGAATTTACAAAAATAATTTTGAAACAATATAAAACAGTGTCTTTGATTTGAATACTGTTTATAAGAAGAATTCCTATGCTTACCAGAATTTTGCAACCTATACATTCTTGTACACCATAGATTTGTTTTCATTGTGTATTGTTTTTGTATCTCTCTAATTACCAGTCATTATATTTTAATATAAAACAGAAATTTAAAAAAATAATCTATTTGTATACTGAGCATCCATCATGATATTCCATAGTTAATTTTGTTAAAATCTTGTTGAAATTTAAATAGGAAAATAATCAGCATTTTGTACTTAATTATTATTCCTAGAACTTGACTTGAAGTTATGCCCCCACTTCTTATGCTATTGTTTAGTCATTCCGTGGTTAAGACTTAATTTGAGAATTTAACATTTGTTTCTTGATAAAAAAAAAATTCTTTTTTTAAGAAAGTATCTTTTATTTAATTGTTTTAGAAATGTGACAGTTTGTCAAAAAATATGAGTTATAAGAATGGTACAGTGAATTCATATTATGAGTACTATTTATTTAGGACAAATTTTTCTTTATTTTCCTCAGTTAAACTGTTATGTTACAAATAGTAAGGGAGTAGTGGTTGGAAGTACTTATACCCATGCTAGTTTTACTTAACTTTTATTGGCAGAAATCAAGAGTGGGCAATGGTGAAGCACATCACCACTAAAACTGGGGGAAATAAATAAGGACAGTTATTTATATCAGCTATTCCTTATTTGACAATTGATTCTTCAGACAGACAAGATTTCATTTCTAGTAACCAGTAGAGTATTATTTTATTAGAGGGCTATGTACTGGTCTGCATGACTTGGCGCCTGATTTGTGGAACTCTGTAGTCGCTTATTTACCATTCTACCATTGCAGACGTTCTTGTCATCTTAGTGAAATGGACAGGTTAGTTCTGTATGTTTTAGTCATATAGAACATTCTGATCACATTTCCACAGTAATTATCACCACCAGACTAACTTATACATCCCATTTCCCCTCGTTTATCCTCCTCAATGGCGCCAAATTACCCTGGTCAGGTGACATTAGTGGAATTACCCCCCAGGGACCAGCAAGGGAGTCTGCAGACAATAGCAATTCCGCATGCTCTATTTAATACCGGTCACATGACATTATCAACTTCCTGAGTTTCTATGAACATGGTCAATTTCTAAGGCCTCAGACTCTGGGTATTAGGATGCCTGTGGCTAGGCCTCACTGGCTCCTTACTTTGATCGCAAGAAAAGGATTACATGTATGTACTTCATGTTTTCTAAAGGTTATACTCAAGGGTTTCCTTTTTTGTGGTCACTTGTCCTTTATAATTATTCAGAGAAATTGTCATTTCAATATCAAAAGTGTTTCTATACAATACAATGTGCAATAGTATTCCACAAACTTGTGGAAAAGCGCAATTAGTAGGATTCACAAATCCAATATTGTAACAAAACAGTATTTATTTGGTTATATAAGCCACAAAGCAAGAGACTAAGAACTAAGTGCCATAATTATCAAGCAGCTGTGTCTTATCCATTCACTGGAATCAACAAGTTCATTAAACCTCTAGGCCTCTTCGAACAACAAGAATTTCACAAGTACCCAGATATTGGGGAAAAACAGATATGTGTCAGGTAGCTAAACTATCTTTACATTGGTCCTTGTCCTGTCGGCTATGTTTAATGTTTCCTGACAAAAACAGAACTGTGTTTACAGAAATAAGACTTCTAAGTATAAAAACACATTATTTATTAAAGACTCGGCCAGTCTCCTAATATTCATTGTGAGAATTGGAGAGATCAGGCTTTCTTCTTGCTGGTAAACATAGTAGGCCCTACATTGACTTCTCTATGCCCCGAAGCTCTTCTTTGATATACTTCTGATATTCCATATGAAAGTTAAGGACTATAAAGGGGGATAACTATGAAAATATATTAGTTTTGTCCTTTGGAAAAATCATCAGTATATCACCTTTGACTACCATTTCTGCACAAATTTTTGTTCTGTCTTAAAACTCCATAAAATAATAATGCAATTAACTTAAATATTTGGGTGAAATCAAACCCATATATTTCTCATAATGTGGAAGCTTCGTTTTAATCTGTTTTCAGTATTTGACTTAATATTTGGCAATTTTAGAGTATGTAATTTTGTTTTATTGTTATGAATCGTGGGGTTTTTTTTTAACCGAGAGGTGTTAAGAAATTCTTTTTCTAATATGAAAACACCCTCAACATCACTAGCAACAAACAATAAAGAGACAGGACGAATACTCATAAGATTCATGTTACCCCTTAGCTTTGAGAAGCTGCCCAAGGTCAACAGGAAGCTTGCTCCCAGCCACCTACGAAACTTTTATGGACAAATCAGTGAACTGCTCATTGTGACTATGTATTAGTGAGTCAACCTTGTTTTTTGCATACAAATCTTTAATGACTTTCGTCATAAAGTTATAGGCAAGAGTGAAAATGAGAATTGATTTTTATCATTATTATTTTAATTATTATAACATGAGCAGCCTGCATTCTGAGCCTTGCTATTTTTGTTGATTCTACATGTAAATAGCTGGATCCAGTCAAAAATATATGATGGCCGGAAAGTCATTTGCTACAGGAGCTTTCACGTTTTTGGTTTTTGTGAAATTGATGTTAAATTTCACAATCTTTATTCCTTTAAACTATCCAAAGTGAAGATACCTGTTCCAATGTGATAATATAATTTTACCCTGTAAATACATAAATCTTTGTTGATGTTAATATAGACATGATCAATTTTAAAATATAATTATAGACTTCAATATTTTAATGAAATTTCAATCTGTCATATCCAACCTGTGCCCTTGCATCAATGATGTACTATTCCGTTTTATAATATTTTTCAATGTATATAAATCATTGGTATATAATATTTATTTGTGCTGTAATTTACTAGATCATCTGTTTTTGTTCCACATTGGTGCATATAATATTGTATATGTAGCTAACAGGTGTGTAATTGTTAAACTTTGTTACTGTTATGTTATAAATCTTGTTGATGTGTTTTCTATTTTCTGAATACGAAGCCTCTTACTGTTGCAATATTAATCCTGTGCTTCAAAGACATATTTGATATATATATGTGAATCTATTTCAAATAAACTCTTATTATCCCTTCAGTGGTGCCCCATTATTTTCATATATTTCCATATTATTTGAGAGAGACTTCTTGGTGTTTAATGCTCAAGGTTTATCATAAATTTACAAAACAGATATCGATGAAAGCACAAAACTGAAAAGTAATTGGATAATAGTTACATAAGAGCTGTTCAGATCTTATGCCTTTAAATATTTATAGATAGCAGAATTTGGGTAGTAGAGTGAGGAAGGGAGTTGGGACATCTTATGCCATGATGCTTACTCGGCTTAGTGGCAACAGGAAAACTCATTTGTTGGCATCCACTACATGTCTTGCTATCCCATTTGCATCACGCTTTGTATTCACTGTTGGTGTTGTATCTTCTTATATTTGGCTGTTTTCCTTAAAGGTCTTCCCAAATGGTTCATACCTAGAAAACGTATAAAATTTGTCCAATATTCACTGAACGATTTGCAACTTGTTTCATTAAAAAAAATCGTTGTACATGTGGAGAAATTGGGATTCGAACATCTGACTTTCACTAAGAGTAAGCTGTGATTTTTCGAGTGACGTCACCAGGGGAACTCGCCAAGTGACTGGTATCTATAGAAACCTGACCGCCATTTCGTTATTTCTCATTATCCAAAAATTCTTCATGTATTTCCGGTATGGAGTCGTCATTATCCGCCACAGAGTCGTCATTATCCGGCACAGATTGTTCCGAAGGGAGTTTCCCCTGCCTACGTCACAGCTCAAATAACTTGCAAGTTTGTTAGTGAATAAAACAAATTCCAAGCATCAGAAAAATACAGGATTTATTTTACAGATTATGTATAGTATTATCTTTGTAATTCAGTCACTTTTAATCGGATTAAAAACCTGTTTGGGAATACCTTTAAGGTTATGTTTGCTTGATTCTTCAAAGAAGAGTTGGGCCCGCAGCTGTGGCTTTAGTGATAACGAGTGCGCTTCCTAAACTGAACCTGCTTCGATTTACCATTCACCGAAACGAGTCCGCCTGTCGACCATCAGTTATATGAGTGAGTGACATGTTGTGGCTCCGGCAATTGTGGGGGTGTTTTTTTTACGAGGTTTCCTCCCTGTTTTCCACTGTAATAGGGCTGTGTACAGTTTGAAGTGTACAATCCATCGTCATATAAGTGAAATACCCTTGAGTACGACACTAAACACCAACCAAACAAACAAATCAAAGAGGAGTTGTCCACTTATCCCTTTGTTCTACTTAAAAATCGTTAAAAAACAAGAGAAAAACCCCATAAAAAACACTTCTTACCCTGATTGTCTGTGAGTGGTTTCATCAAAAGTCGACATGCTAGTTTTCCTTTTACATTTCCTTCAGACACCCAATTGTGGTGGGAAGCTATCACTTTTGAAATGAAACAACAAAATTTTGGTTTTACACCTGAAGTTGTCAAAGATTATTTCCTTGGTTCCTTAGTGATACAACAGGTTTAAATTTTACCTTACAACAGCTAGTAATATACTCATTTATATACTCAGAAAAGTTTCATGACACATCTAAAACATCATAGTGCTATTCTAAATGTAAAGCGTTTAATAGAGTAAAACAAAGATGACAACGATCGTCAATTTCAGCTTTCTTAGTCGAGAAAGCCATTGAAATTTTTCCTTTTGAAATTAAGCCGAGAACTTGACAACACACGCAATCATTTAAACTTTTGATGTATCATATCTAGAAAAAATTGTTGTCACATTCAACATCATTCTCTATGTGATGTGTGAACATGGACATACTCCACCATACAGAGTTAACCCCCCCCCCCCCCCCCCTCTTCTAAATAGGCTTGACAGCTTGAAAAGATGACTTAATTATTATTACAATGAACATTTATCAGAGTTTTATTGCCTGCTCTGTACTGTAGGCCTACATATCTCTGCCTCGTTCAAATGACTTGTTAGATGAAGTTTTGGACTCATGTTACATACTTTGCTATAAATTGAGGGAGAAACAACTAAAGCGAAGAGAGTAGGGTTACATTTTAGATAAACCTTACTGTCCAGCGATGATAGTGTGACACTACAGAATATTAATTTAGCAGCCAATAATGAGCATTAATTCACATTATGTTACATCTCTTTTTTTGTTAGTTCTAATTAACTCACTCAAAGTCTTGCAGGTTTTAGATGATGATAAATTTAATTTAAATATGTTTTTTATATTCAAATCAAGTAAACAAAATTCAGCAGAATCAAGCTTCAAACAGATAAAATAGGATTTAAATTTTACAATTTTTAACACTCTTGTATACAGATGTTTGATGAGTAGTATTTTACTTGTATCACAGACTGGATTGCTTAAAGTTAGGAGGTTTCCTTGTCTATAAAGACTTTTTGGTACATTTTAAGGGTGATAACCAACACAGTTCTTGTTCAGTAAATTGTTCATGTAACTTTTTTCAATCTTCTCTATCCAGTAGTGGGATCCTCAATAGCTTGGCAAGATTGATCTGGAAAAAATATATATATATATGAACAATTACTGCCACTGGCATAAAATAAAGTAAAAATCGTAAAAGAAAAAGAGTAGAAAAATTAAAACTTTTCTTTAGTTTAAAACTTCTGTAGACTTTTAGAATGGGTATCTCACTATCTGTATCTATTAGGCACCGTTTGTAGCTCAGCTTTATCACAATGTTACTAATTATGGTACCTTGTACTTGACAATGTCTGGGCTACACAACAGTTGTTAGACTGCGTGACACAGCTAGACCAGGATTGATGGATCAGTGAATCAAATAAAGGCTGAGCCTGAGATTGAACTAGGATCTCCCAAGGGACATTGAATCTCTTCATGTAGAGCATTGACGTATGGGAGTTGTCTTCCTACAATTTTAGTTGATGCAAACTGATAACAGTGATCAGTAAGTGCCATGTCTTCTGTAATTTTCAGACCAAAAATGAACTGAAGGTGTAGTTTTAACTTCCACATGGCATGTCAAACCCATCCCTTGAGTATCCTGTGATAAATGTACATAACAGTCCGGACTCTGTCACTACAGAAACAGATAATTTGATTTTAACTTGACACTGAGGTCAACTTTCACTGGTCAAACAAATGTGACTGGATCTCTATTTCATAGTTAAGGGAGATAATCCAGAGTCAAAGGAGTTTCTAAAACATTTGTCCTATTACAAGTTCATCAAACCATAGTAAGGGTTATCTACAACCTTTACTTTTTATTTTATCACAGATATTAAGTTAAAAGTTCTTCAACATTAATATGTGCCTATTTTACTATAATATATGCCAAATTGACTCAAGAAACTCCTCTGACAGTACAAAATTCCAAGTATGACCTTTAAGCTCTTTTACTTGGCAAAAACTGAGTGATGACAACAAACTAATTGAACATCATCTTTCACTCCTAAACCCTTACATGTCTCTTATAAAATGACAAATTTCCAGAAACTGTTTCTTATGTAAAAAAATTATAAGAAGTCATAAGAAATTGGATTCTTTCCAAGACAAAACTCACCAGTTAATTTAGGACAGCCATGGAAGATGAGAATAGAGATATGAGGGCATTATGTGAGGACCACATTGAGGTATTCTGGGTAAGCTTATATGTTTTTATGCCTTAATGTCACTTATTAGACCAATGGGCACCTGGACACAGGTAGATTTCTTCAATCATCTGCAAGCCCTCAGTTGCCTATAGTGTAGCAATGCTGTCCTTGGAGTTTTAACCTACTAAAGCATGTATTTTGCCTTGGCGCTTCCATGCATAAATGCATTTATAAATTAAAAAAGCTGCGTAAATAGATAAATATGATTAGGAGAAGAAGCATATATTAAACAAGAGTTCAAGTGAGCTGGAATTTATATATGCCCAGTGAAAATGTATGTTGCGATTATATTAAAGGAGAAGACCACCCAAAAACCATATTCTATAAATAAGTTAAAGTTTTTGTGTGTAACACAATACATTATTTTCCATTATTATAACCTGATCGTAACTCTGGTTATCATTTGTTTACCAACAAGTACCAGTTGAGTCATCAAATCCTGTGCTGCTAAGTTTTCCTGCACCCTGGTTGGTCAGCCAATTTTGAACAATCCAATGATAGATCAGTGAAGTCTGCTGTACACAGGATTTGATGACTCAACTGGTACTTGTGATCCTTTTTAATGGATGATATCCAGAGTTACGATCAGATTATGAAAATGGAAATTAATGTATTGTATTACACACAATTTTTTTTACTTATTTATAGAATACGGTTTTTGGGTGGTCTTCCCCTTTAAGACTATACTATTTTTCCGTTAAAAAAATATCGTAAGAAATTATTGCACATTGTCTTGACTGATGTTAACGACTCCGATCCTCGAACAGATTGAGGGAGGTTGTTGAATTCCAACGATCTACTAATTATTTTTGGGGTTTTTTTTATAATTTCGCTTTGCACCCAGGGATATGTATGAGTGATTTATCAGATGAACGTAAGGTTCTATTTGTATTATAAAGACTGAACAACGAGGAGATAGAATTTGGGTCAAGTTGCGTGGTCATCATTTATTACTCGCCTTTGAAACGTTCTAACCCAAAAAATATCTTGCATCGGGCACTACCACTCCAGACTGTAGAGCATTACATTAGGTGGGGTAAAATGTACTGTTAATAATAATGTTTCTTGTAATTTGACAAATATATTCAATTTCGCTTCTGAGCTGATGTGAGAATCATAGCTTTACATTTATTTTCTTTAGCAGGATACTGTCTCGACAGAATGGAGAAGCTGACACTATATGGTTTTTGCGTTTAAGTGGAATGTTGTCGATTGTTTGGTTGTGTCATCAGCAAAAATAGCTGTTTTGGAATTGGAGTACAATGGAATAGCATTTACATAAAGTATTTTTAAAAACAGGGGGCCTAGAATTGATCCGTGTGGTACTACACTTCCAACATTTAAAATCAGAAATTGTATACGAGGCAAACAATAGACATCTTTGTTTTCTCATTTGTTGATAGCATTTAAAAAAGGAAAGGGCTTCAGGAGTAAAACCATGAATTTATAATATTTTAGACAAAGCTGACAGAACACGGATTGATCTGTAATTATTCGGGTTATCCTTAGTACTGTCAACATTATTGTTTTCCGGTGAAATCAGTTTATTGACAATAGTGGTAAAATAGCCGTTTGGTTAATTTGAAATATCTGAAGGATTATTGTTCGCTTAACCGTGAACTTATTGATGATTTTCAAATGTTTCCCATTTTCAAGAAGGTTGTTTTGGTGGTCTGACTTAGCCTTATATATAAACTTTTAGCACGATTTTTGTTGCCAAAATTTATTTTCTGATCTTTCTATTAGTTCTATATCTGTCATGAAGCCTATTACACCCCATTTCCTCCATGGAACCTAATTTCACCATACATATCTACACAACTAGAATATAAAATTAAAAAATCTTATCCTTGTCATTTTGTTACCCTATGTCGTCGAACTGGAAAAACTATGTACACGTTTACACAGACGCTTCAAAGTGTCCTGATTCTGGAAGAACGGGTGTGACTTTCCGTGTCCCGGAGCTCAAGTATTCAGTCTTTTATAGAATTTCTGACTATGTGTCTGTTTTTAACACTGAACTATTTGCCATACAACTATCCTTAAATTGGATTTTAAACGTAAAGCCATTTAGATCCGTTATATTATCGGACTCTCTT